>VYVB01000706.1:0-73268 GCA_009761775.1 Ficus carica | reverse complement strand
GATCGAGATAGAGGAGAGCGAGAGCGGGACAGATACCGAGAACGGGACTCGGGCCGTGAAAGGCATCGAGATTGGAATGGGAGAAGTCGGGATGGAGGACGAGGGGTGGATTGGAGATCCAGAAATGGAAGAGATGGAGCTAGGGACAGGTACAGGGATCGGAGCAGGTCACACTCCCCTGTTAGGCATGGACACAAGAGGTCATCTAGAAGTCCAGTTCACCCATATTAGTGAAATGTAGATAGATGTCTGAGCTTTGAAATTTAACGAGGTAGATTTTTGATCTCGAAAATTTCAAACTATGCTTTTGGAGCTTTGAAATATTGTCATCATGGGTGAAACTTCTTTTTTCCTATTCTCACAGCTTTCTTGACAATATATGGTCTTCCTTTCATCAATATTGTCAAAGGAGAAAAGGGTTGAGGTAGGTATTATTTAATTGACGCGACTCATCTTACAATTTGTTTGGGACCTTGTTTGAAGCATCAAGTACCTTAACCCTTTATATGCATTTCCATGAAATATTGTTTTAGCTTCGTGTCCCCATGTTTTGGGGTGGTCGTCGTTGGCTACAATTCTGTGCCCTTCCATCTTTTAGACATAAGAGTCGATATGTATGAATGCATGAGACAACGGCGAGCTGGAGATAATGGGTTTTCATTTTTTGTGAGGTAACCATGTAAATCTTATCTTTGCTTGATGTTCCTGGTCATCATGGATTCAGATTCAGTTATTAGAAAATATATATATTATATATATTTTCTTTTTTTTTCTTTTTTTTTGGGTGTCAACTCATGAATATCAATACAAGGCATCTCAGGTCACTCTACCCAATTTTTTGTGTTAAGTGTCGCAAGTGACAATTCAGTTGCTACATCACTTGAATATTAAAAATTTGGTAGGCGTTATTATGCTCACAAAATAGGCAAATACGAAAAGCTAAATACGCGAGAAGTGGGATGCGATGAAGCTGTGCAGTTGCACTGTTGTAGCGAAATTGAGGTAAACTTTGGAGTTGAATATTAAATTCAGGATGACCCATGCAAATACAGGTTATTGTTTGGTTCCATTTAGTTGTAGCGAAATTGAGGTAAACTTTGGAGTTGAATATTAAATTCAGGATGACCCATGCAAATACAGGTTATTGTTTGGTTCCATTTAAGAATGATTTAAACAGAAATGTCGCTTCTGCGGGCATGAATTTCAACGTTGGTGGTCTGGAACTCGGGATGATAACTTTCCACAATGTGTTATGGCATGCGATCAATCCTGGGTGCTGGAGGTAAATCATCTAATCATAATCTGTAAAATAGTGTGTTATTTGAAGTTTGAAAGCCAAGACAGTGAATTGTGGATGAAACTTGAGTACTTGGTTGGTTAGATTTCATCGGTTAACGGTTTTACAGTCTCCTACTAGGGAATCGTTTGTGCAGGGAAAGCCACTTTCCTAATCAGCTTTGTGAACAGTATGGAAATTGAGAAAACAAAATGCTATGCAAACCAAATTGGCTTGGAGTTACATGCCATTTGTGGCTGCCAATTGACAATTTCGTGTTGACCTTTCGTAAAGTTTTAAGGTAGGTAAAGAACAGTTCGCATTGCAAGTTGCTGCAGGTTCATGCGACATGGAAACACTTGGTAAACCATCTTTTATAAAGGCAATAGTCTGTTGTAGATTGTACGTTTAAATAAGTAAAAGCCAATAACAATGTTATTCTTTTATTTGTTGTTGTATGTTGTATTTGTTGAAAGTTGCACCACTTGGTCCTTACCCACCAAAGCAAGTTTCCTCGTCAGATGATTAATGCGGCAAAATAGATCTTTAAAATACACGCCGAAGCATCAAACAAAGAACGAAAGAAATAAGCAACACCGTGCAATTGACGATGGAAGAAAGGAAATAGAAGGGGTTGTTTTGAGTAGGATAAAATAAAAACAAAAAAAATATATATATATTGGAATTTGAAAATTTGTTCATGGAGTAGAAGGAATTGTACACTTGTAACCTGCTATTTTCATAGTATACTCAGATGGGGTAAAAAGAACATAAGCTAACTGAAAATGGATTGTGTTTGGAGACAAAACCGCATTGTAATGCATAGGTGTAAAATGAGAGAAATCGGGGTATATTTAAAGGATAGACCATAATGTGCTATGGTGAGAAATAATGTACGACTATAGTCAAAAGACAAAATTTCAATCTAAACTCACACGGCGCATCTTACAAACAAGATTTGCTGTTGGAAGATCGAGCTGACTTCCCGAGTCTGATTTGACAAGCTCTTTCAGCTCATCCCTTGAGCTTGACAGGCAAGTGTGGAATGTGGCTAGAACTGGTGGAATTGGCATTGATAAGGCAGAGAGCACATTGCTCAGATATTCAATGTCAACCGATAGCTGCTGCGCACCACGATCCGTTATATACTGTATACCCCGCAATTGCTCCATGTAAAGAGCAGTGGCACCTTCTGCAACCTTTCATTAGACAAAAACGAATCAGACTTTTTTTTTCCCCCTTTCAAAGGCATAATATAAATATTTATGGTTACAAACTAGAAACTTGGACACAAGGTCTGCAATCATTTAAAATCGAAGGAACACGTGTGACACTCAGAGAGAAGAAAGTCAATACGGGTAAATCGAGTCACACAAGCCTATATGCTAGAGAAAGTGCATGATTGAAAAACGAGGATCTAGTTGTTACTGTATAGGTCTATACCTTGAACATCCATTCAGTTGCGAAGAACTGGGCCTCATCATTGTTGGCATCATTATTGGAGATACCCTCTGCAAGCGGCTCCAGCTGTTGGGGTAAGGTAAGAAGATATTCACCAACACTGGTACACATAGGCCTGAGGATATGAACTGAAGCTTGGGAGAGGAAAAACACTTTGCTCCTCAAATGCACGACCATATTGGCAAACGAGAAACATCACTGAGGCGTTGCCTAACTTTAGAAATGAGGACCTCATATACAAGTTCGTTCACTGTGTCAGCAAAGGCTGCGACTCTCTGTGATGCCACTGAGAAGTGCATGAAACCTGGGATCTTTAGACTGCAACAAACAATTTGAACTAAATTAGTTAGATAGGATCAAGAGAGCAAGACTTTTACTTTTGGAGAAAGCGAAGCCAATATAGAGATCAGAGACAAAACCACCCCATTTAAACCTGCACTTATCCACAGTTATGTTGGGAGCAAGAACTAGTATGTTCTTGCTTTCTCAAGACGTTCCTACTAGTTTTACCGCAAGTGGTGTTAAGGTTTAAAAAGCAAAAGTGTTATGACTAAAAAGTAAATCTCATGAAAACTATTCTTTCTATATTACTAATAGGATAGCATTAAAGAAAGCGTGCCCCTACGGCTAGAAAGTACTAATTTCCCATACCTGATTTACAAGGTTAGGTAAGAGTTTGCGAAGCCTTGTCAGGAACATCAACAAGTCGCACAGCTGCCACATCCAAGGCAGCCCATCCACCACAGATGCTTCCCCCATTACTGCCATCACCAACATGTGATAGGCTTTGGTCCGCACTTGAGCCACATACTGCAAGAGACAAAGTCGTGCTTAATCTGGCAAGAGTAGCCCTCAAGAAGCTTCGAAAACAGACGATCTGCTGGTTTTAAACAATCTGAAAAACCGTGAGGATCTGGAGGAGCCCCTTGGACAATGGACCACTCTTCCTCATTTGACATTAAGTCAACTTTGCGTGCAAGGCTTGGTTTCCCTCTTTCTTGTCCAAACCCGTCTCTTTCTTTGAGCCAACACCATCGCTACCATGGTCCACTCCGCAGCAACTCTTACGATTTCAGCGTCTCTTGCAAAGCAGATATATATTGTAACATTATGTCATCAAGAGCAAGATTAGTTCATTGCCTCCGAACCGCCAGTAAAGTTGATGCCACCTCTCAACAGCAGCTTCAAGAAGTAGGATAATTTGGGGAATGGATCTCCTCCATTCTGCGAACTGTTTCACTGAGTTCAATCCCCTGGGCACCCACCCACGAGTAACGGCTCCCCTTAAATCAACCCCGGAAATTTCAGAGGAGAGGATAGCTCGTTCCATCTGTCCATACCTGGAAACATTTTCAATCATCAGTCCAAAATGGAAAAAAAAATAAAGAAAGCAGATGAAGAATCCAGCACATCATAAAGAAGCAATCGCGGAAGAAAAGTCCTCAAAACAACAACAAGTCAATATATAAAACACTAAAAGTTGAAGTACGCACGTGTAGTTAATGATGATTAAGACCTCTACCCTTTGTTTAAATGAGTCATAGGGAAAATATATTGCCTTAACAGTATCCATTAAAACCCGGAGATCAGAATCTGAAACAAATGCTGAATATTTCTGGCAAAGGTCTGGTGTCACGTTATGCAACTCACTCAATGCCTCCAAATGTTTCCTCTGAATCTTAATTCCCTTTGGCATATCGCATGATAGAACATCTAATATACCTGAAGCCAAATAAAATAAGAAGATTTAAGTATCTCTCCTCCGTGAAAAGTCATAGAGCTGAATATATTTCAGAAGGACCAAAACAAGTGTGTGCAACCTTTTCCCAATGCTTTTGTTTCAGGAACAACATCTCCAGTTGAAGGTTGATACGTGAAATAAACCTTGCACCAATAGTCGCCATTGTCTCACTCAGCAGCTTTGGTACAAGAGTTTTATAATCCTCGGGAAAAAGCAACCATGCACCCTGCAGGTGACAGTCTCAGAGTGATTAAATCTATGATGATTTCCTTGTATTAACCTGATGCCACTGATTATAAACTATAATGAGGAGATATTATTGAGAACTTTAAACATATTTGGTGTCCAAAAATCTGAAGAGTTTTACCACTTCCATTCTTGCTCAAGATAAAGAAGCAACTCATCATAGAAGCTTGGCAACCAACTAGAGAATGAAATTGTGGGCAAGCGTGATTGAAAACTCATTACTGCTTGATAGTCTTTCAACTTCGGTCTCTCTCACTTGCAAGTTTATTAGCACGTTGTTTTGAGTCGAAATCTTCCCACAGCTGCTTTATGGGCTTTAGGTGAACTTTTGTATAATGTAGCTCCAGTGATTTGAATCTCCCAATTCGAATAAGACTGCCCCGCAGATTTTGAGCGACGTCACACCTGCATGATGATTACAAAATTATCCATGTCAGTTATCATGTGCACTAAAAGGAGTTGATAATAAATGCATAATAGTAGAAATCATCCCCCAAAAAAAATCAAGTGTTCTGAGAAAATTTATGACCTTACGACTGGATATTGCATCTGTTAGTCGTGGCTGCACCATTGCATCTAGCCTATCCTCTAGGACCTCAAGTTGCTTCCTCACGTTAGCAAATTCAGCAACCTACAACAGTGCCATATAAAAGAATAAAGTAAACAGACCAAAACATGAAAATTGAAGAACATCGAATGTGGATTATAATGTAAAAGCACCCAGAAGAAAAAACATTACCTCCCCGACAGCAGACAAGCAATGCCTCATGTTGGCTAAGGTTTCTGCAGCCCGTGGAAGATCCCCACTTGCAAAGACATCCTCCACCGTCGAACTCAATTGAGTTAACCCAGCGCATCCTGTTGAATCAAACAAGACGAGTTTTTCAAACAAAGCTTACAATTTTCCCAAAGCTACTCCGAAGTCAACTCCGACGATCTGAAATTAGCTATCGGATATACCCACCTGCAATGTCTCATATGCAGCTTCCATTCTCTGCTTAACAGTGTCAACCTTTGCCAGGGCAGCTATAGATTCAGCTGATGATCCTTCAGCCTGCAATTCCAATTCCGACCAAAAGGTTCGACAGAGATGACAGCAGAATTTGATCAGAATAAGGAAATTTTGAATACTTTGCTCAAAAATCTAAAGCTTAAAACTTCTGAAAGATTAAGCTCAAGCAACATTTTCTCGAGAAACCCAAAACAAATATTCCAAATTAATCTTTCAGCCCAAAGTATCTCCAATTTGCTACATTTTCTCGAGAAACCAAACAATGTCATTTGACCATTCCAAAAGTACCGAATTCCAAACAATCATTATCAAACTGCTCGAATATTGTAAATCCGACAAATTATAGCCAATCATAATTCCACCAAATTCCGCCAAGGAACAATATAAAGAGATCGAAGGTACCTTCTTGAGCTTCTGAAGGATGCCGGCGACGGCGGAGCGAAGAGAGACGGCGTCGTCGCGGAGGCGGATGATGTCACGGGTGGCGCGGGGAACGCGGAGGAGGGCGGCGGCGCTCTGCTCCTCGAGGGAGGCGGAGATCTCTTCGGAGACCATCTGGAGCTTCATCTCCAGATCCACCAGGTGCTTGTCCACCGACTCCTCGGGTGTCGGCTCTTGCACGCCGAGTTTATCCATTTCTTCGGGTCGAAGTTCTCCCCGGAGAACGGCCCTAGATCCAGCATCATCTTCTTTGGCTCCCGAGTTGGCTCGTGATCCGCCGAGTTAACTCCGTCTGGCTCGGAGATCTGGGGGTGCTAGTTGGAGTAAGTTTGAGGTTGTTTCTTTTGTGTTGTAACAGTTGGGAAATGGAGCTGTGGATGCAGCGAGGTGATATTTGTGATTCTGTGAAGGAGAGGGGCGGAAGTGAAATATCTTTAAGATTGGGGGTTGATTTTGTAAATATATATATGATGTGAAGCGACGTCATATTAGTAAATCGACATTTTGTTTAAAACAAAATCGACTTCTTCTGATAAACGACGTAAGAAAGGAGAGGATGACAACCAATTAAACGACGAAATCTTAAGAACGACATCATCTCATAAAACGAAAAATTTTGAAGGTCGTTAAGTATAACGAAACGATATATTCAAATCAACAAGGAGACCACCGTTTATTCATACGACAGCATCTGAGGAATAGAGAAATAGAGTGTCCTGATGAACGATATCAACATCATATTTACTTTTTACTGTTATTTATCATAAATGTTTTTTAAAACTTATTGCTTATTTAAATTGTTTACTATAAAGGTATTTTCTACTTTTTTTTTTTCTTCTTTTTCCTTTTCTTTGTTGTTTTCCTAAATAGAAAGAGGATTGTTTCGCTTAGGGAAAAGGAAAAAAAAAAAAAAAAAAAAGAGGAAAAGCTCTAATAAAAAAAAAGGCGGAAAGCCCTAACTTATAAAACGTCGAGAAAAATAAAAAAGGGGGGGGGGGGGGGGGGGGGGGGGGGGGGGAGATAACTTTATTGGATGGACAAATAAAAATAAAATCACCGTTACATGAAAACGACAAGTTTTGAAACAACGGCATATTATCCAAAACATCAACACACAAACAACACATTTTTTTTTTTTAAAGTAGTGCTATTATATAGCAATTTCAATCTCAATATCATATTTTTTTAATATATGCAATTAATTTATATGATAATATTTTAAATACTTATTTTATAATATGTTATATAAGTTGATATATTAAAATTGATTTACATCACAAATTTTTTTTTATTTTTTTTATTTGTAACACGAGTAACATGAAAATTAATAAATCCTCTTCTGTTACTCTTTTTCTAAAATCTTCACCTCCTGAGGTTATATATTTTATTATTATTTTTTTTTTTGCTGGATTATATATTTTAATTTTTTTTGATAGTGAAAAAAATCAAGATTTTATTTATAAAACTTGATTATATGTTTTCCGATATAAAAAATGAAAAACAAAAAAGGGGAAAGAAAAAGAAAGATCTACACATACACAACGAACACTCCGTTTCTAGAACGTTCCTGATTTTCTTCTGACAGCGACCTCTCTCGGACCTTCCACACTCTTCCAAACGCCTCCATAAAAACCCCTTATCCCCTAACTTGCTCTCCAAGACAAACGACCCTGCAAGAAACAATAAAGCTCTTTCTCTGTTCTCCTCCTCATCATCATCATCATCATCATCATCAAGCTCGCTTTAATGGCGTCCTCACTTGCTCTGAAGCGCCTCCTCTTCTCCAACCTCCTCTCCAAGCCCATTGCCTCTCCGATTCGCCCCATCGCCAGCCTCCCATCCGCTGCCTCCAGGCACTTCAACACCAACGCCATGCGCAACTACGACGACCGCGACGTCGACGCCGATGGCCGATCTGACCGTTCTCTCTCCCGCCGCGACGATTTCCTCTCAGGTAGTCGTCATCTTATTCCTTCTCTATAATACTTTCTCGCTCTTCGGTTTTCCAGATTTTCTTTTCGTTTAGTGTCAAGCACAATCCTGTTTGGCTGTTTCTCGAGAAGTGGTGAAAAATCGATTCGGAAACTTCTAATTCTGTTGCTAATTGCAGATTTTCTTCTGTAGAAATGTTTTAATATGTACTAATTCAAGTCTGTGGTTGATGATTTGCTCAGATTTCTTTGATCCGTTTTCGCCGACGAGGAGCTTAAGCCAGGTCCTGAACCTGATGGACCAATTCATGGAGAATCCGCTGCTCTCCGCCACCCGCGTTGGTCCTGGAGCGGGGATCCGCCGCGGATGGGACGCGAGGGAGACCGACGAAGGGCTGCAGCTGCGGGTTGACATGCCGGGGCTGGGGAAGGAGGACGTGAATGTGTCGGTGGAGCAGAACACGCTGATCATCAAAGGCGAAGGAGAGAAGGAGGAAGGCGAGCAGGTGAGTGGAAGGAGATACATGAGCAGGATCGATCTGCCGGAGAAGCTATACCGGACTGACCAGATCAAGGCCGAGATGAAGAACGGCGTGCTCAAAGTGGTTGTGCCTAAGGTCAAGGAAGAGGAGAGGTCTGAGGTCTTCCATGTCAATGTTGAGTAGAAGAGTGTTGCTGGTTTTGAAATGTCTGATTTCTGAGTTTCTTTTGCTAAACTTGTTCATGGGTTTTGGATATAGAATACTTAGGGATGGTAAATGCAAGGTTTGTTTTTAAGTAAGTTTGTTAACCGAGTCCTAATTTTCCTGTTTTTGATGGTTCAGTTTTTGCAAAGAAACTTGATTTGGGTAAAAACTCTTTCATAGAGAAAATGCAAAAGAAAGACGAAGCTTTGCTGATGAATTTAACAAATACTTTCTTCATTATGACACAAAAGCCATCTCTCCTTGATTAACCAATCCAACCGTGAGATAAACGACATATAATTTAGTATTTTCTTTGTATGTGTGTGTGTGTGTGTTCTATTTAAACGACATCATTGTAGTGAAACGGCGACACCTTAGGAAAAAAAGAATCTTGAATGACATCATCCTTGGAAACAGGAAGCAAAAGACACAATACTCCAAGGGGCAACGACAGTAGAGTTAGAAACGACACCCATTGAGGTACCCTGATTCAAAAGTTTGGCTTTTGTAAATTGATACTTCTCTGTTTCGTTAACCCATCGAGGTGCCCTTGATTCAAAAGACATGCAAATGGTAGACTAAGAAGTGAACGACATCATACCTAGAAAATGACAATATTGTTACTAGAAAGACCATCATCTATATTTATGTGACAATCCATACATTAGGATACAGGATAGAAGATAAGATGCAAATATATTTTTCCCCTAAGTATCCATAAAATAACAGTACTTTCCAAAAATATTTACAAAGTATCATTATTAACTTTTTCATTTATTTTTTTATCCGAATATCTAGATATACACTGACATTTTGATGGACATACTAATGAAACATCTATTAATAAAAAGGAAAAAAAAAAAAAAAAATCTTTGAGAAAATAAGTTAAATATGCTTGCATACTTCTATTCTCTTATAACATATTAGGAGATTAAAAAAATATTAAATTAATAGTTTACTTGGTGTTTGAGTTTAATTTTAATTAAATTATATATATTTTTTTAAATTTTTATTTTTTTTTGAAAATTCAATAAAATTATAATTAGTTTTAAAAAATTAATAAATTTTAATTAAAAAATTTAACTCCAACCTACGATACAAACAAAGTATAAGTTTTTTTTTTTCCGTTAATACATATTATTTACATGATATATGGTATCGAATTTATTATATTTCACATTTTATTGAATGTTGAATATTTAATATTTAATATTTAATATTTCAAAATTCAAAATTCATAAGTTTATCTTAAAAGTAGTCCTTGAAATTGAGAAAATCCAAAAAAAAAAAAAAAAGAACAACGTCCCATTTGAGTCCGAGTCCAACACAAACTGTCACGCAAAGACTACAATATCGTACGTAGAGACTTGATTCGACTTTGGTTATGGGTCCTCTACGATCTACTCTATAAATTACGAACAGCATCACCCAACTCAATTTCATTTACAGCTTCAAAAAAACTCAAATCATCCAAAGCCACTAATCTCACTATTTATTTTCTTTTACTACAATTCGCATATCTACCGATGGAGCCCCAACACCGAGATGATCAACCTGTCCGCGGTTACCCAAACACCGCCGCCGCCACTTCCGGCAGCCCGACCATCGGTTACCCCATCTCACAATTTCATCTGCCGGTAACAGGTACCACTTACTCCTCCGCTCCAGCCTCCGCCGCCGCCGCCACCGCCGCCGCCGCCAGAACAACCCGCAGCATCGGTGATCCTTCAACTTGCAATACTATCAAGAAGGCCACAAAACTGCTTTTCTATATACTATTTCCTCTCGCCATCTTATCCGTGGCCGTGGTCATGATCGTTGCAGCCGCAAGTGTCCCAAAATTACCTCGTTTCGCACTCACTTCTGTCTCAACCACCGTCCGGAACTCGTCGGACTACCGTATAACCGCCGACTTCGACGCGAGCTTCCTCGTCAAGAACAGGGCGAAGAAGGGCTTGGAATTCGACCATCTCACGGCTTACGCCTTCGGAGCAGAACCTGCAGGCCCTCTCGCGCCGTTCGAGCTACGCAGCGGAGAGGGCAAAACCGTGTCATCGAGGATCAACGCCGTGTCGTATCGGATCGACGAATGGGACGGGGTTGCGAAATCGGGATCTTCGCAGGTTGAATTTGGAGCGGAGGCTGAAGTGTTGTACAGAGGGAAAACCTGGTCGAATGAGGAAATTCCGATAAGGGTGAATTGTGACAGTGTGAAAGTTCCTTTGTCTTACAATGCAAGTAGTACTAATTTTGGTGAAGATTCGGGTTTTTGCCGGACAGACGGGCAGTGGGCCGAAGATGCTAAGGAGTTCAAAAGGATGGGAATCTGCTTTTTTGCTGCGTTTATCGCTACTATTGTTATCTACAGCTTGACGGCAATATATAGCTAGGAAGTAGGAACGGCCCTTTTTTTTTTTTTAAATTAATTATTATTTTTTAAAATTTTTTGAATTTAAGATTTTAATAATTTGTTTATCCCAGGCTTCCAATTCATTAGTTTTTGGTACTTTTTTTTTTATTAATATAACTAATTAATTTGCACAATATATTGTATATTATGATTTTGTCATCGCGGCTGGAAACATTGCCATAAACTTTTTCAAGAGGTGTTTGTCATTTGAAATTTGGCCTTATGTTTGGGACTTTTTTTATAGTTCTTTTAAGATAATTATGATTATTCGATTATTGGGATTATATAGGGCTCTATTTTGAAGCTCAACTTCAAAATAGAGCTTCAATTTGTCTCCAAACCGAGTGCTTCAAAATATATTAATAAATATATAAGTAGATAATTGATGAAATAGATTAATTGTCAAATGTAACAAAAAGAAATATGAAGGGAATATTCTTTTTAGAATAACATTTGAAATAAATGGATTGAAGATAAACTTTAAATTTGAAATTAAAATTGTACCATTTTGGTGTAAAAGCAACTCTAAAATAGAGTTATAAGTGGTCTTATTTTGTGAACTATTTAAGATTAACTTTTGTGCTGTGGACGTTTAGGAGATAGCATTAGTTAGTTAGTTTTATTAGTTTTATTTATTTATTTATCCTCTATAATTTGAATTTGAATAGGATTAAGATTAGTTCTTAATAAATTTTATCCAAGTATATATATTCGTGAAATACCCACATATAAGAAAAAGACAATAAGGAAAAAAGTAAGTATGACCATAAGTAGTTTGTAACCTAATTACTGATTTGTCCTAGGATCTCTCCCGTTGGCTCAATATGCCTTGTGGTTCTTCAATACTGATGATCATGTTAAAATTTTACATTGCTTATTCTCTTATTATTTCAGCAGATAAATTTCCTATCTTCTATATTTATGAAAAGTTTCCAAATAAACATACTATAAGTAATAAGATATGTAAAGTTTTATTTATTTTTTCAATAAAAAAAGTTCAATGGTAATAGGGTCCCCGTTATTTGACAACTTTGTCTATTTAAGTTGTTTCTTCAAATATACGTTCTACGATCCAATAAAGTTCCTTTTAAGAAGAAAAAATTACACAAAAAGTTCATTTTTAATGTCTCGTTTCGAAATATGTTCGTTTTTAAACAATATTACATATATGTATATTTCTTATGAAATATATGTATGTACTACTTATTTTACCCTTTAACATAATTGACTTCATTTTATTTAATTTATACATATTCTCATATTTTCCTCCTCTCTTTTTTTTTTAAAAAAAAAACTTTAAAGATTGATTTTTTCCCTCACAAATGAAAATTACCTTTAATAAATGCAAATTAGTTTTTCCCTTTTTTTTTTTTTTTTTTTTTTGAATTTCGAATGGATTCTTAAAAATCCAATGAATTCTTTATGAAAAAACCAATTTATTTATGTATTAATCCACTACAAATCTGATGGTTACCATTTATGCCTCAACCAAATAAATTCAAGAATAATAAAAATGATATCGAACAAAGCCACTACAAATCTGATGTTTATCATTTACCAAAAAACACTATTATTATATGTATAAACTAGTAAAAATAAAATTAAAACTATCTTTATGGTAAAGCCTGATTTATTACAAGAAAGATGAATTCTTTATGAAAAAAAAAAAAAACCTTATTTATGAACTCAACTATAAATCAAATGGATACTTTGTATTCCTCAACCAAATAAATTGATGAGTACACACCAAATGATATTGAATTATTTACCAAAAAACACTATAATTTATATACACTAGTCGACATGAAATCAAAACTACTAGTGAAATCAAAACTAACTTTATGAGAAATAATGATTCATTGTACAAAAGATAGATTCTTTGATTTAAGATACAAAATTTCTTAATTATAAAGATGATTTAAAAAAAAAATCACATTACCAATGGTATACCGTACATTTGCAGAAGACAAACGTTAATTAGACTTTCTTTTTAGATACTCATTTTCTTTATTTAGCTTTTTCTTATTAAAGTGAAATCTAATTTAAGAAACATTCCTATTTTGGATCATTATGAAAATTCACATATTTTTCACAACAAATAAAAAAAAAAAAAAGAAACTTTCCTTTTTTTAATATTTCGGTCTTCAATTCATACAAATCACCTCTAGTAGTAAATGTAATTCCATGCTTTTTCTCTTTCCTTTTTTTCATAAATTCTTTATATATGGTAATTCTTAATTCTTTAAGAAGAGTAACATTATCTTTATATTTACACTTTCAAACATATATATAATAAAAGGAAAAATAGACATATTTCAAAAAAACACCTTTAATTTAGACATCTATATATAAATAATCATTTATGAAAAGTGTGGACAGCGAAAAATCATCAACAATGAAGTATTTGTTCATAACTTCACTATATATGGATAATCTCTCATGTAGAATAGTAAATTAGAGTATAAAAAGGTAGAGAAGAGAAGAATGACTATAAAGAATGACTATGTTTTCTTTGATGTTCACCATAGTGATCAATTATAACTGGAGACTATTAGGCAATGACCAGTTCTTTTATAAATTTATTATAAAAATTCAAATAAATTTTGATAATAGTCTACCTATTTCAATCATATCCAACATCTCTATTTGAATTGCATTGATACAGTAAATCTCATGATTTATCACTTCAAAGAAAAAAAAATCTCATGATTTATGTAATTTAAATAGTCACTAGCTAGGTTCATATCATTCTTCATGTGTTTGAACATTCAATTCGATACACTTTATCTTAATATCAATTGAAGTTGGCCCTTTTAATTTAATAACACTTTATAGGTGCTGTTGATGACCCGATCATCTCTGACTACCGGCCATCCTTCTCGGCTCGGATCGCCGCCGTGCTGGGAAGACATTTTGTCGAGACGATAACTTATGGAATCAGGTGCCTGGGTGGCCACTCCTCGGGTTCCTCGGGAGTGGTCAGCTAGAATTATGCCAGCTCTGGTCTCCAGGTCAAGCCCCGGGTGGCTGTCCATGATCTGACATTAATCGTACACCTCACCGGCTGCAGACGTCGCCCCACCAGCCCCCATCACGCGTCAAATCGCCTGCAGCCAACTACTCTGACAAGCACTGTTGCCCCTTTGCCGGTGACGCCCATGGCGTCCTGCTGCTCACTGCATAAAGCCTAGGGCCACGTGGCACCCATCCATTGGGCTAGTAGCCCCTGCAGGCCTACATATCCACCGGGTATTCTAGGCGGCCGACCCAACCGGGTCGCCCCGAGCACCCAGGCCCGCTAAGAACCCCTATAAATAGAGGGAGAACCCTCAATTCCAGGTATGGTCATTTTTGTCTTGCCAAAACTCTGCCTCTCCCCTCGCATATCAGTATCCTTGCTGACTTAAGCATCGGAGTGCCCACGGCAGACACCACACCGGTGTTCCCATCATTCTGAAGTGCTTCCCTTTTTGCAGGTGATCGACGGTGGAGCGACTGGCCAGTAACGACCGGAATACCCGTTCACAGTGGGTGTTACTGCCGGAACCATTTCTGGCATCAACAGGTGCCGGTAAGTAGTGACGAAAAACCAAGAATTTTTTTAAAGGGGACTATAACTATTACAAATATTAATTATTAAATTAATGGATAACTTCTTTTTTTTTTTTTTTAACAAATTCAACTCTTATATGTTCAATCTCTACAATTTTGCAAAAGATAAATTCCTTTTCTCTTTACTATAATGTTAAAGCTATATTTAGCACAAGAAAGTGCAAAAAGAGTGTATTTGGTCACCCTCTCAAGTGCTAAGAGATTTTAGTTAATCTTTAGACTAAGTGATTATTTCCTTAATCTTTTAAAGAAAGGAGGCTATATATGTAAATTTGTATCAATAATAATAGGCTAAAAGAAAAAAAAAGTTGAATGGGGGCTCCATGTAAATCTAAAATGGAAAAAAAAAAAAAAAAAAAAAAAGTTGAGAGGGGCATAGTCACCGTGTCTTCACTATCTTTCATCCATGCCGACAAGTTCTTTATTAAGCTAAAACTTTATGTTTCATCTTAGGAGCCAAGAACATCAACTCGGCAGTGGGCAGCCTATGATCAACGGAAAGTTTCTAAGTTTTTATTTGAGACAAGTACCCAAGTTTCTATATATATATATATATATATATATATATAGATATTAAGAAGTTTCTATTTTTGAAAAGTTGCGAATTTTAAAAGAATAAAGTGTCGAGAAACTTATGTTATTAATTTGTATGTCGTAAAATGTATGAACCAATTAATTTACATGACAGAAAATTTTTCTTGGAAGGTTAAAGGGTGATGATGGGCATGTATATGTGGCGGAAAATAAGAAAGGAAAGGAATCAAAGATTACTTACCCACTTCGACTGAATTAAGAAATCACATAAAAAGTAAGAAACTTGATTGGCTCCATTATGGAATCTCTCAAAAAAGAAAGAAAAAAAAAAAAAAAAAAAAAAGAGAGAGAGAGAGAGAGAAACCGATCAAAATATCCAATTTTAGGAAAGGGCATTGCGAACAATTTAACAATTAGAATTAGATTTTTAATCGATTATGATGAGTGCTCTCTATAAAAGAGGAAAATCGTCGCCCAAGTCAATTCAAAATTATTTATTTATTTATTTTTTAGAGCTTTAAAACCAAGTCATTGCTCACAGTATATCCACTTTCCTCTTCATCAACCAGCAATGGACACCAAAACCCGAGATCAACCTCTCCCAGGTTACCCCGTCACCGCCTCCAGTTCCGGCAGCCCGGTCTCCGGTTACCCCGTTTCACAATTTCATCTCCCGGTAACCGCTACTACTGATACCTCCGCCGCCGAAACCACCCGGAGCACCGATAGTCCTTCCACTTCCAAGACTATCAAGAAGATCTCTTCACGGCTTTGTTGTATACTTTTTTTCCTTGTCCTCTTATCCGCGGTCGTGGTCATCTTCGTCGTAGCTAGTCAGGTCCCAAACTTACCTCATGTCGCACTCATTACTGTCTCCGCCACCGTCCGAAACGCATCCAATGACCGCATTACCGCCGACTTCGACACGACTTTCATGGTCCAGAACAGAGCGGACAAGGCCATGGCATTCGACCATCTCGCCATGTACCTGTCCGCATTCAAAGCGGAAGTTGGCCCCCTCCCGCCGTTCGAGCTACGCGGTGGAGAGAACAAAAGGGTGACGTTCAAGATCAACGACAGGTCGTATCAGGTCGACAAAACGGATGAGGTTGGAGAATTTGGAATGTGGGCTAATGTGAAGTACAAAGGCTGGTTAAAACGGAGAATTCCTATATCGGTACGTTGTGGGAGTGTGAAATTTCTTTTTTCTTACAATGACACTGATTGGCAACCAGTTCAGACAGTTCACTTAGACGAAGATTCAGGTTTTTGCTTCACTGACGGGCATTGGCTATGACGACGCTTCAATGTTTGTTATGTATTTTGTCTTAAAGATTTTGTAGCTCACCTTTGTTTGTTATGCTATTTTAGTTTTATTATTTCTTTTTGGTTAGATTTTCTGCCCGAATTTTTAAATTTAGATTTTTCAATTCGATCTGTTATGTTTTTGAGTTATCAAGTTTCATTTAGATATAGATAAGTCTATCCCACCCATATCCTAGAACCCATCAATCATCAAGAGACGACGCAAGAGCATAGAGACGGTAATCAAAGGCGAAATTACATGGAATTGTACGTACTATATGAGGTTATATGATCGTACATTTTTTTTAGAGACCTAAAAGGCTTATTTATAGTCGTCTAAAAGATATTTTTAATAATTTTAGATTATATCACAATTATACAAATAATTAATGATGAAGATTGTCGGATAGTCTGCCTATCTCGATCCTTATCTCATATCTCTGTTTGAATTGCCCTTGATCTATCTCTTGGATAAATTCTATGATTTATGAAATTCAAATAGTCACCATGTCCTTATCCGCCTTCATATATTTGTAGAGTCAATTCAACGCCCTTTTTCTTAATAATTATCGAAGTTGGCATCATTTATCTATACGACACTTAATCATTATCGGTAAGAACTATTGGAAAAATGGTTTTTATTTGAGGAGTCATTTTGAGGTCCAAATTTGAGTGAGACCTACTTAGTAAAAGTAACAGGTCTTGGTGGATTTGTGTTCTCTATCGCGCTCAAAATGGTATTCTGATAAATGAGAAATTGATGCTTAAAGTGTGCCTAATGGAATAGAATTTTGTTGAAAAATCGCTTATAAATGTGGAGTCCCACATTACTTAGGCATAAAGACTTGATGAACTTAATAAGAATCTGCACTTGTGGACTTGGGTTGTTAGACCGACGGGCATTGGCTATGACGATCGAGGCTTCGATGTTTGCGATAATCCTTGGAATTGTTGTGTGTTCACCGCCTAGCTAGTACCATATCATTCTCGTTAGCTAGTAGCTAGGAGTTGTTATTGAAATTTAAGTGTTAACCTTATTTTAGGTTCTGATTACATAAGCAGTTATTTTTATTTTTATTTTTCCATAATTTCATTGCATTTTAAAACTTGATATGATGAACGCGAAAAAAAAATAATAATAATAATTCCTTAACACACCTTCCTACATAGCTGCTGCTGTGGATGAGGACCTTCCACATTCTGATGATAAATAATTATTGTTATTATTATTTGTTTTTTCAATTTAGCAACCAAAGTGCTTGCTAAGTTATTTCATTGCTTATGTTGGTAATGATGCGTAAATTTCACTCATCTCATGTTTAACCTTAGGAACTACACAGCCTTGGGATAAATGATGCTTTGCAATATGTGATATACAAAACAGATAATAAAGAGAGATATAGAGAGGGGGAATGGATCTACAAAAGGTTGAGTCTAGGTCAAAAGATGGTATTGGTTGTGTTAAAAAGAATTTTGAGGGCATATAAAAAATAATTATGCGATGATTGTGTAAGTTGTCCTACGTGATCTCTCTTTAATCTTCCTTCTTCATCTTTAAGCGATGTTTGGTAGAGTGGAGAGGAAGGAAGTTGAAGTGTAGGGATTTCAGAGAGGAAAATGGAATTTGGTTGTTTAGTAGAATAAAGAAATTATAAATGCATAGGATCCACCATAATAATCCTTCCAACTTAAAAAAAAAAAAAAAATAGGTGGGAAAAAATCTGACAAAAAAGAGAGGTAAAATAACTACTACCACCACCATAATAATCTTTCTCTTTCTTTCTTTCTTTCTTTTTATTTTTATTTTTTATTTTTTATTTTTTTAAAAGAGTTTCTATTTTTGAAAAGTCACGGATCTTAAAAGAAATAGTTTTGAGAAAATTACAAACTTGTATGTGGTTCATTGTAGGAACCATTTAATTTCACCATCGAAATTTTTTCTTAGAAGGAAAGAGGTGGATGGGCAGGTATATGCGGCTGAAAACAAGAAAGGAAATAAGTCGCATTGAATTGAGGAAGATGACTTTACCAATTTAAAAAAGAAAAAAAAAGGAAAGTGAACGTGAACTTCGACTGAATCGCATAAAAAAGGAAAATACTTGATTGGCTCTATAATATATGGAATATTATCTCAACAAATTTGGAAAACCAATCAAAGATCCAATTTTGGGAAAAGGCATTGCTAAAAAACAGGATTAATTAACCCTCGTCCAAGTCAATTCAATTTTATTTAGAGCCTTAAACTCTTAATTAACCAAGCCATTGCTCATAGTGTATTCACTTTCCTGTTCATCTACCAGTTTGCTTTCTTTCTTTTTTCTTTTTTCTTTTTTTTATTTATTATTATTTTTTTTATCTTTTCTCCTCTTGAAAGTAACTCTTACAAAGTTCCCATTGTACCAATGGCCAAAAGCCGGGATAACTCTATCCCTGGTTACCCCGCCACCGCGGCTACCACCACCAGTTTCGGCAGCCAGGTCACCGGTTACCCCCTTTAGCAATTTCAGCTGCCGGTGGCCACTGGAACCACCGCGACCACCGGTAATCCTTCCGCTAGTAAGGCCACTTCACTTGTTGGCTATACACTTCTTTCACTTGTCCTCTTATCCGCGGTCGTGGTCACATTCGTTGCAGCTAGTCGGATCCCAAGCCTACCTCTTGTCGCACCCACTTCTGTCTCCGACACCGTCCGAAATGCGTCCAACGACCGCATAACCGCCGACTTCGACGTAACCTTCCTTGTCCTGAACGACGCGCGGATAAGGCCATGGCTTTCGACCATCTCAAAATATCCGTGTCCACGTTCAAAATTCACAGCGGAATTAGGCCCTCTGGCACCATTTCGAGCTACGCAGTGGAGAGAACAAAACAGTGTCGTTCAGGGTCGACGACGTGTCGGCGAACGGGACGAGGTTGGGGGATTCGGACGGAGGGCTAATGCGACGTATAGAGGTAAAGCCTGGACAAAAACGGAGAATTCCCATGACGGTGTGGCGTGAGAGTGTGAAAGTTCCTTTCTCTCTCAATGCCACTGCCGCACATGACTCGCAAGTTCAGACAGTTGGCTTCGTCGAAGATTCTGGTTTTTGCTGGACTGATGATGGTCATGAGTGGACGTACGACGATGCTCTGACGTTTTACGTACTAGTCAGGAGTACTACCCTTCTGATTTGGGATTCCACTCCACATATATACAAATTACGAAGTCTATCCATTCAGAAATATAGATAACTACATAAATATATAAATAAACAATGAGTGATTCTATCGGCACATCCTAACTCTCCACATCGTTCTTCTAAACACACCCCCACACATCTATGCCAATATTATTTTCACAAAATAAAAACTATTCTACCATTTTAAATTGAGAATTGATATTTAGTATAAGGTTTATTTGACATACCCATTTAACTTAAATTAAACTGTACTTTTTCATCTTAGTTTTTGTCTTTTTATGAAAAGTCAACAAAAATTATAACTAATTTTTAAAAAGTTAACCAACTTAAATTTAAAAATTTTAACTCAAATCGTTTCACTAAACGAACTAATAGTAAAGAACCATCTCCGCAATAGCTCCGGCCTACATGGCACTGTTTTTGCTGTTGATGGGACGCATCTTCTTTCTTCATCTTTTTCCTTTCCGTCCATTTGGTTCTCCTAAATTCGCATGCATTTTCTAGTTAGAAAGTGGTTCGATCTAGACAAAATATAGTGATATTTTTCATAATTGGAGTAGATAAAAAAAATGTCACCAGGTGAGTTGTTCTTCAAATTACTATCATATTTGCGTTATTAGTTTACTAATAAAAAAGAGATATTTTAACATTTTTAAGCTTATATTTTTACTATAATCTTACTATTTACTTTAATTTTTTCAAAATAATTATGTTGTCACAATTGAGTAGGTTAATTGTGTTAACATGGTTAAAAATAACAATTTCAATCTAAAATGTGATGAAAAAAATTGCAAAAGAAAATTCGGAACTATTCCTACGCCATGTGTGCCGCATCCCACGCGCGTCCAGGTGCCCTTATGGCCGTCCGATAAGCTTTTCTTCCATCTTGATCGCGAGTGTGTTTCACTCTCCTAACTCGACGTGCACCTCTCAGGATTGCCGAATCCCATGTGTGCGTCTCCACGGGATCTCGTGTGTACCTATGCTTTACCCAGTCATTCTCTGCCACGCGTCCCACTCCAGCTGCAACCCAACCTCTGTCCGCCACCTGTTTGAGTAGGGTCCCTAGGGTTGCTGCTGCACGTCAGAAGTAGCAGCAAAAGAAAAGTAAAAAAAAAAAAGGAAAATAAAAGAAAAGGAAAAGGGAAAGGTGGCTGCTGGCTGAGTGGCTATAAAAGAAAGCTCAGTGCTCCGTGCTATGGGTCTTTATAACTGGAATTTATTTGTTTATGGAGAGGCGTAAGGTGTCTTGGTGAGACGATTTGAGAGGTGCAAGATCAAATTCTCCTATTTCTCCACTACAGTGAAAATCTGCAATAATATTTTGGACGCAGCTCTTAAATTAAGAATGAATCACTATAAATTTTATGTTTTCTATTTTATCATTTTTTGACAAATCAATTTACTATCAAATCCCTCCAAGCATCTTTTAATTATTAAATTCCCTAAGCCACATAGCCAGTTCCATGTGTCACACAACAACTTGAGAAATTCCGTTTACACAGCCCAACTACATACAAGGAATTGAAGCTTCTAATGACTTTTGTTGGCTACCAACTTTTCAGACGTCTGGTCCCTAAGGATTGCAGAGCAGGTAATAATAATAAGATAACTCCGGTCCCGATTGTAGTAGAATTTGCTGTGGCGGCTTTCTTAAGTCCGTTGATTTTCCAAGTGCATGTACTCTATGGATGGTTGGAACAACATCATATCATTATTAATTAGAAGCAACAATTTTACTTAAATCTTAAAATAACCCAATAATTGATTAATTATTATAGTGAAGTTATTTGAACATTTCACTATTTTACAATAATTTTACTCAAATTGAAATCTAAGGACCTGTTTAGGGTGTAAGTTTAAACTTACACGCATCAACTCAATTTTTATCTTTTTCTGAAAAAGTTTTTATCTTTTCTAAAAAAATCAACAAAAATTACTATTTAAACTTATCAATTTCAACTCAAACTTACACACCAAATACCCCCTAAGTGTTCGTTTGCTGTTCGGGCTTATTTTAAAATAAAATAAAAATTTTAAGTTGAAATGAGTTGATTTTTCAAAAATTAGTTATAAATTTTGTTTATTTTTTCATAAAAGGATAAAAAAAATTAGCCGTAAAATATAGTTGTGTTTAAAATGAACTCAAATATCAAACATAGACTAAATTTCATTTTTTCAAAATTTGTATCAGACTCATTTTTCGGTATTAACTATTCAAATGTATATTTAATAAAAATTATCCAAACACGATTTCATTTCAACACATAATATAAAATTCTAAATTTGAGTGGAAAATTTAATTTAAATGAATATTTAAATACAATATATTACTCAAACTGGCTATATAAAAAAATGGTAGAATCTTTAAATTCTAATCCTTATGAAACATGCAAAGTAATCTGAAAACGACAGAAACGACAACAAACCAAAGAATGCTAATAATTTAAAACGACAATTTTTGAAGGTAAAATGACTAAATTTTTGCAAACAACTTGACCTTTTCTACAAAAATCCTAGTAAACGACATTGCATCTGGTGTAGAGAAGAAAATGTAAGAGTTTGATCCTAAACTTTACTTTTTCGTCAAAGTACCATTGAATTTTTAAGTATGTGATATTTTGGTCAGTAATCTATTTTTTATTGTTAAAATACCTTAAAATTCTTAAAAATATGTATTTTGATCGTCATGTTAAATTTTGAATTAAGGTGGGGTATGATGATGATATGACACCGATGGAGGAGGTCACCTCAATTAGCAAAGTACTACTACAGATATTTGTTTTTGAACAAAAATATTCTATTACCCTAAAAATTAAATAAGCTCAAAGTAATATCCAACAAAACCATCTTTATAAATTAAAAAAAAAAAAACTCACAAATCTTTTAAAACAAAAAAAATGATAAAGAGAGAAATAAAAATGTTATTTATTATGAGGAGACAAATCAGTTTAAAATTAAGAATGAGTCTGTGGTAGAGACCGAGGGTCTCTACCAGTACATACCTTTTTTAAGCCGTTAAGATTTAATCGAACAGTTGAAACATTTTTGATGTACCATATTTATCATATATCTTACTTCACATTATCCTTTCCACCCAAAGTCTTTTCCGTCGCTGGTGACCTTTCCGCCGTCGGCGACGGATGCTGGCGACCCACCTTGACGCCGACTAGCCACCTCCGGCCCCAGTCCCGGTTGGCCGGTCGCCGGCGACCCCCCTTTCTCTCTCTTTTCCTCTATCCCGCGGCGACCCACCTCCGGCCCCCCACCACCGGCCCCAGCCCCGGCCGGCCGGCCGCCGGCGACCCCCTCTCTATCTTCCCCTTTCTCTCTCTTCTCCTCTCTCACGCGGCCCTCCCCCGTTGGCCCCCAACCCGCCCCCCAGCCCCCAAGCTTGCACGGTGCGCCCCCACCCGAGGCCCCCCCCCCCCCCCCGACGACCCCCTGGCACCCCCCTGAGACCCCCCCGGCCTTCTCTTTCTCTTCCCCTTACTCTCTATTTCCTCTCTTCTCTCTCTCTCTTCCCGGCCCTCAGCCCCCCCACCCCCGGCCACCCGGCGACTCCCCCTCTCTTTCTTTCTCTCTTTTCATGTCCGGGGTAGGGTGGGGGAGTCGCGGGTGGGGGTGGGATGGGGGGCGCCGGGCGGCCAGGGGTGGGGGGGCCGAGGGCTGGGAAGAGAGAGAAAGGGGAAGAGAAAGAGGAGGCCGGGGGGGTCATCGGGGGGGTGCCGAGGGTGCACCGGGCAAGCTGGGGGGCGAGCTGGGGGCCGGTGGGGGAGGGCCACGGGAGAGGAGGGAAGAAAGAGAGGGGAAGAGAGAGAGAGAAACGGAGGTCGCCGGTGGTGGGGGGGGGGCGGTGGTGGGTCACCGTGGAAGAGAGGATAAGAGAGAGAAAGGGGAAAAGAGAGACAAGAGAAGAAAGAGAAAGGGGGATCGCCGGCCGGCCGGGGCTGGGGCTGGTGGTGGGGGGCCGGAGGTGGCTCGCCGGCGTCGGGGTGGGTCGCCGACGACGGAGAAGACTTTGGGTGAAAAGGATAATGTGAGGTAAGGTGTATGATAAGTATGGTACATCAACAACGTTTCAACCGTTCGATTAAATCTCAACGGTTAAAAAAAGATATGTACTGGTAGAGATCCTCAACCACAGACTCGTCCTAAAATAAAATGTAAACATAAAAATCATATTTGATTTGTGCATTTTTGCAAATTTATTTTTTCTGATTACTTATGATTTTTTTTAATTCACAAAAGATTTTTTTTTTTTTTGGGATTTTGGAACTTATTGAATTTTTAGAATAATATAGTATTTTTGTTGAAAAAATAAAGTCATTCGTCATTTTCTATGAGCCAAGACGACCTCTTCCATCAATGTCGCTCAACTTTCATACACCAACTTCCTTTAAAAAATTAATGGAATGATCAAAATACACATAGTTTAAGAATTGCGGGGTATTTTGACAAAAACAAATAGATTATGGATCAAACTCTCACTAATTTAAGAGTTTATGAATATTTTTATCAAAAAATAAAATTTAGGACTAAATTCTCACTTACTTAAAAGTTTGAGAACCAATCCAACAATTTACAAAAAAAAAATTAAATAAATGA
Source organism: Ficus carica (assembly GCA_009761775.1). NCBI lineage: Eukaryota > Viridiplantae > Streptophyta > Magnoliopsida > Rosales > Moraceae > Ficus > Ficus carica. The sequence continues at coordinate 48,826 of VYVB01000706.1, read as the reverse complement.
ATAAATAAAAAACCCTAGCATTCGAATCTCCTGTACTCTCCCTTCTCCATTCTCTCCATCAAATCTCTAATGGCGTCCTCACTCGCTCTCAAGCGTCTCATCTCCTCCAACCTCCTTCCCAAGTTCCTCGCTGCTCCTTCCGCCGCCTCCCGGTTCTTCAGCGCCGCCACTGCCGCCGCCCAACATCCCGCCGCCGCCGCCAATGACGTTCACTCCGCTCCAGGTACTTTTCATCCTAATCCTTCCAAGTTAAAGTTTATCCCTTTCCCATTTTCAGAGCTTGAAAACTTCAGATTCTATTTTTTACCGTGAAAGAATCGAAAATTGGTTCCTAATTTAAGTCTTGTGGTTCGTAATCTTACAGTCGCTGTCTTGTTCCATGCCAGTGGCTTGACCTGCAACCAATGGCGGAAACTGAAGAACCTCTTGAATCCCGGTAAGACCCTGTTCAGACCGACCATTCCCGAGGGCGAAAACAAGAAGAAATTCTTCAAGCAGCTGAAGCACAGTGCGGGTCCCACTTGCGTGCTGTACTTGCCTGAAGGAGCTTCGGATAAGCTCAACTTGTTGCCTTCTGGAGACGCCGTGGACCAGGATTTTCTCTTGTTGTACGGACATTACAAATCCAATTTAGTGGACCATATTGATGTGGGAAAAGTTTCTGAATTTGAGGAAATGGAGACGTCTCTGTTCAATTTTTATCTACCGAGTTCGTATCTTTGTTCCGTGCTTGACCCGGTTTTCGCAAGCAAGGAGGGCGAGCAAACGGGGTCTGAAGCTCCGGAGGCATCAGTAGAACAGAGCTGAGATGGAGGAAAATGGTGAAGGTATTGGCATTTTCTTTATTTTTGGCTAGAAATTTTAGAGGGGTTTTGTTGATACAAAGGAATGATGAGTGTAAGGTTTTTGTTGCCCTAGATGTTTGTGTTGTGAACATAATATCTCCGTAGTTGAAGAGCGCTTTTGAGTTTTTCTTAGTGGAAAAAACATGTTTCAATCAGGTTGGAAACTTGGAATGGCCAACAGTTTTCTTTAAGTGGAGGAGATTCCTCGAACTAAACTTAGTTTAGATACGTCTGAATTAAAACTCATTATTAAATGATCTATAGTTCTTCGTAACTTGGATGATTGTCAATGCATCAGACTCCACACGTCAGAGATATGGAATTTCTAATCTAATCAAAATGTTAGAAAACCCGACTTTGTTTGTGCAAGGTTATTTCGATCAGCTTAGTAATTGGTGGCTGTACAGTGTTTTAAGTTGGTGAGGACTACACATAGGTATGGTATAGCTATCACATCGATTGATTTAATTGTGTTGTTTAATCTCTATTATCTTCACAATGATCTATGACAAAATTCATGAGAACAGCAAAATAAGGAAGTTTCAGTAATGTATTGTAGACAAGGGAGAAGTTTTCTTGATCCGATATGAATGTCTTACAATGATTATGCACAACATCTTCATCATACTTGAAAGGCTTACGCATCTGATCTTGACATGGACATTACAATTGCTTTACTTCTTGAAGTTCTCCATTTTGAACTAGGCAAATTGCATAGGCTAATTTTTCTTGTTTTCTTTGGCTTTCTCACGTTTGGAGACTTGTTTTAATTTCGCTCATGGTTTCTAAGCCAAGCTGCCATAATTAACTTGCTTTGCAAATTAAGGGCGATAGTCGATACCAAGCTTGTAGGTGCCTCTGAAGTGGGCTGCATTTGCAGCTCTTTTTAAACTATACACTAGACTCCTTTTTGAGGTTGAAAGTTGAAACTAAAATGTTCAATCTGTAGAAAAGTGTCCCAATGTACACTTTTTTAGAAAAAATGGAACATTCATCAAAGATTGCATTACAAAATTCGAGTTTTTCTCTCATCTCCGCATGGTTTGACTGCAAGAGTGCCAAAATAGGAGTTATGATCGTATATAGATAAGATGCACAGATGTGTTGGAATTTGTAGTATGGTTCTTTAGTGTTCCATGTTTTTAGCCAGAAACCAAACTCATTGACGGAACAGGAAGGTAAAATACCCCTCCTAGCTGATGTAAGGTCTATATGGCCGCTTAGTTTCCACTGTCCGCACATCTAATAAAGAGGGAAGTTGTTTCCTTACTCAAGTACGATTACAAGCTTGACCGATCAACTGAAAGTTCCTTGATCAGTTGCCGGTATTCATTGCTGGCTAATTCTTTGACCGACTTCAAACAACTCAATCGGAATTGAGTGAACAGAGGGATATCACAAACGTATTCAACTTTGCTTATTGTCTCCATTGTATTTCCCAATCCAGCATTCATTAATTAGTCGTACACATGTAATTGTTTAAAGAAAGAACATCAGACTGAAAGGTAGGCCAAAGACGGACCAAGATTTCGGCTGGGGTGGGGTGGGTGTGGTTCATTTTTCCATTGTGTTTCTATCCAGAACAAGTGTAGTTCACTCCACCAATGCTCCCATCTCTCAGTGAAGATCATGTGAGTGTGCAGTTATGCTTTGGATGATTCGACATAGAACAGATAGACCCAGTTCCCGTTCTTTTTGGTGCGCTCACTTTATATCTCTGACACAAGGAACGACGCAGTGGGAAGGAAGCAGCCCTAGCCTGTCTGGCCGATAATTCTGCTGGTGATGATAGAGAAATAGAGAATCTAAAGTAGCATACTAGCTTGAACTTTCTAGCAGCCTCTCGTAAATACTTGGTGTTGAAGAGTGTGAACAGTTCTTGGTTTCAGGTCCTATATTCCTTCAGCATTTGTCCAGGAAATTCGCAGTTCAAAATCCTTTAGTCCTAGGGTTCGTGTTTGGGTTGAGTTTGAGATGAGATGAAATTTTTAAGTTTGAGTTGATTGACTTTTTTAAAAATTAATTATAAATTTTGTTGACTTTTCAGAAAAAGATAAAAATTGAGATGAAAAAGTACAATTTAATTGGAGTTAATTTTTGTCACCAAACGTAGGCTTAGACATTAATCAAATGCCAACAAACGTTTTTCAGGGACCACAACAAGAGGATATGAATAAATATTTTTGTGACTTTAGCCAAAAGACATATAAATACATTAATAAAATATTTCTATGCATGTCACTATTATTTGGGGGGTACATGTGAAATGTAACCTGTAATCGGTTTTTCACTTTAAAAATACGTGGCCTGTATAACGTATCACCGCATCCGACAGCTTGAGGCGGAGACTACTCTTCATCATTATTTTAATCTAAATGTGTCATTATAAATTTCCAATCAGCCACTATTTTGGTTCGGTAGTAGTCATCGTTTATAATAATTGAAAAAAACCACCACAAGATTTACGCCCATTTTTTCATCACTTTGGATATTTTCTAGACCACTTCTATCAGTTTATCGAATCCACCACTAAAAAATAAATAAATAAATAACCTACTAACCTAGTCATTATGTATAGACGATACCTATTTATTTTTTTTCCTTTTTTCTTTTTTGGGGATTTACCCTATGTTTGAATGACTTATTCAATCTCTAAAATTATAAAATTTTTGTAAAAGAGTGTTTTTTTCAAATTTTTTTTTCATCATTATCTCATTTTGAAAAATAAAAATTAGCACATTTTCAATCTTATTTTGTACCGTATTCTTTTCAAAAAAAATAAAATAAATAATATTTTTGAAATCTTCTCATAATACACTACTTTTAACTTTATTTGTTCTCATTCCAAATAATTTTTCTTTTCAAAAATGATTTTTTTTACGCATACAAACACCATCTTATTCTTCAAATGAAGACTTTCTCATTTAATTTTTTTTTTAAATTCTTAAAAATAGACTTGTGATCCAAAAGAGCCTAAAATGGCCCCAAATTGGATTTAAGTCGATATTGGTACAACATATGGTTCAAATGTAGTCACTATTCAACAAATTTTTTTTTTGTAGCCACTATTCACTAAATACGGATATCACTAAATACTACAAAACAGACGTCAACTGCTGTTTGTTTTGTATTGCACTAAGCGTTTAACACCAGAAAAATTAAAACGCATCTCAACATTTTCTACACGGAGCTTGCTCACAATTCTGATGTAAATTTTGTGGGACTTGAAATCTTAAGGAAGAAGAAAACAAATCCATATAATTTCATGTTTCCAGTCATATTCTAATTACTACAAACGGAAGAAAAAAGTGAAAGTGAAAACAAAGGAAAAAATCCTTTCCAAAAACAAAAAACAAAAACAAAAACAAAAAATTTACTTTCTTTTCATGCTCTCTCTCTCTCTCTTTTTCTTTTTTTTAAAGTAAAGAGAAGGGATAACTTATATCAAAAATAAGATTAAGCATACCAATTAAGTTGGCATCCAAAACCTTAATCCATCCTGAGCAAGCCCCTAATTCGATTTATTAAAATAAAAGAAAACAAAACAATTTTAAAGCAAAGAAAATCGGGAGAGATTACAATTCAAACATAAGGTCCACCTAGGCTAATAACCACTTAATTAGTAGAAGTTAACGTCAGAAAATTAAGTCAAAACTATATTTTTGAAAATTAATTTTTACAGTAGATCTCATTAAAATCTTACTAGTAAAACTCAAAGGGAAGAACTTAACTGTTTATGCTAATTAAACATATTAAGGAAAACTTCCCAAGAAAATTAAAGTAAACCCCCCAATCAAATTACTTTTTATTAAAGAGTTAACAAATGAGTCATTTTATGATGTTAGGATCTATCAAATGCCGAACTCGTTCCATATTAGAATTTTAACGTTCAAGGTAATTTTTTTAAATTTAATTTTCTAGTCACAAAATAATAAATTAAAGTAACATTTCACATTCCTAAGAAAAAAAAAAAGGATACCATTTCACAAATATTCCTTTAGAAACAAAAAAACATAAATTTCCTTTAATAATTATATTTTTGTATCAAAAAGCAAACAAAATTGCATGTAATTGGTGATTCATCACAAAAAGGGGAAAAATAAATAAATATAATAACTGGTGGTGTTGCTTCAAACGAATGAATACAATAATACATTCCTTCAAAAAAAAAAAAAAAAAAAAAAAAAAAGAAACAATAATACAAGAGAGTGATTACCCCTTGTATAATTACTTCAAAACAAGCTAAAGAAACTTCCTTGTTCTTTCCCAAAGGCCCCCCCAATGAATGGCCCTTTTGTCCTGACGTGGACATGCCTTCAACACAGAGCCAGGAATGGCCTTGACACGTGTCGCTATTGATTAGTCGGTGAATACGGATGAACACGATCCATTGATCCACGTCATCACATTCGTACGCCCACGTGGAAATGTGGGTCCCGAGGTGGTGGGGCCAAGCAGGAAGAATATGTGCTCCACGTTTGGAATAATTCCTTTTAATTCCCTTTGGATATTCGAATATCCTCTTCCTTGATCCGCCCGCGCCTTCACAATTAAAATATAATAAATATTATCGGCTGTCAGAAAATTGTCGATTATGCCCCTGGTGGCTTTTGTAAATCACTGGTTTGCCATGTTGGTGGGAATAGTTGATGAATTGTTTTATTTAACCAAAATGCCCCTCGGGAGTCGGACCACTTGCTGAGAGAGCATGTTGAGCTTGGAGAATCACAGCCGTTGGATTTATAAATTTCTTTATTTGACGGTACAGATTTAGAATCTAATGATTTCACGTGGCATGCCATGTCTCATTTGTACTCTCGTTCTTTTTGGCTAGCATTCGTACATAGAATGAAAACTTGGAAAGGATAATATTAAAAAAAAAAAATCCCTTAGATGAAAGAAAGTTAAACTCTATATCATGTAAAAAGTAATAATACAGGTTAGTTTGATATCCAGCTTTAATTTAAGTTAAATTATATATTTTTTTATTTTTTTATTTTTTTAAAAAATTTTATCTTTTTTAAAAAATTAATAAATATTATTATTAAAATTTAAAATTTTTAATTCAAACTCATTCACCAAATTAACCCATAAAATTAAATCTAAATTATACATGCAACTGTCTTCTCTTTTCTATATATTCAACTACCCAACTTCTCTTTTTCAAAAATTAATTTTGATGTAATAGGTAAAAAAGTTGATTTTGGGGTACAGTACAATTATAAGAATGTTAGGGCCAAGTAATTCTAATAATTGGCACGTGTGATGATTATTTTTTGGTAAATTTTTTTTTTTTTTTTAGGTGTGATGAATATATGCATCATAACGTACACAATATATTTGCAAATGTGAAGATAAGAGTATATAATTCTTTGAGATGTCACATTCTTTACTAGTTGCAGGTGAAAGAAAAATATATGAAAAAGTGAACAAATTAAGAGGGGGTTATTGTCAGTATTTACGAACATAGAAAAGGATGTTTATATAGGAATATGGATGCCTCCGTGACAAGCATTAATTACTTGATAGCAATGGATTCGACGTCATCAAACTAAAGCATATCTCCTTTTCTTTCTAGCATATATATAACGTCGAATTTACTTCATCGATACAAATATATGGAAATATAGTTTTATAGACTAATAATGTATAGACTATACTAGAAGGAAGGAGGGGGAGGAAAAAAAGAAAAGAAATTAAAAAGGTCGATGGTATGGCATGTTCAATTATAACACTTTGTCCTTTGTTTCTAAAATTAAAAAGAATATATATATATATATATATATATATAGATATATATAAGAACAATAATTGAAGAGCAAAAGAGATAAGAAGAAGCAAGAGAGAACAAACAAAGCAATGGGAACGAAATGTTTCTTTCCGAGAATAGTAGTTCTCTTGAAAACTAGTGTAATCTAGCTAATTGTAATTGACACTCATATCCATATAACACGTCAATATTTCAATTCATACTCGCTTGTAAATTGTAATAGAATGACTAATCTTACTCGCTTGGTTTTCCTCTTAAAATCAATTCATATGACTTTCAGTGTCATCTTGGAAAGCGTGAAATCGTAGCTAGCAGAAGTTGTTTTCAACAATAAATAAATAAATAGTAAAAGAAGTTATGAGATGGATTGGGGCAGGTGTCACGCGTGTGGAGGAGATCAGGTCACAAATATAGGGCGGTGGCGGTTGGATGATGACTATGAATAATTATATTTGAAAATTAGGAAAAAAAATTATCGAAAATGTCTCTACAAGTAACTTGATCAAGGGGAAGCATTGGCCACGCCATAGAGTTTTTTTTTTTTTTTTTTTTTCGATAACAATTTAAACTTACGTTTGATTCATTAATTAGGGATAAAATTTCTACATTAAAATTATCTGATTTTTTTAAAATTAATTATAATTTTTATTAGTTTAAAAAAAATAAAAATTAAGATAAAAAAATTTAATTTAATTAAAGTTAAGATAATTGAATCAAACAAACCCTAAATTATTATATAGTAAAAACTTGTCAGGTAAAAAGAGAGGAGTTAGATATGAGTTTTCAGATAAATTAATTAAAATCTGAAAGTACTTTATTTATATATTTATAGTAAATAAGAATTATAAACCTTATATTATTGAATCAAACAAAAAGAAAAAATTACAGTAAAAAATCCAAGCATTCCTGTATAAAGAACCTTAAAGACCAAAAAAAAAAAAAGGAAAAATATGAATAAAGTAAAGGGCAGTACTATCTTAGAAAGATCACTGCCAATAGAAAGAATGGGTGAAGAAATGTTAGATTTGTGCTGACAATACGTCTCTAATTTTTTTTTTTTTTTGGTCAAAGGTACTACGTCTCTAATTACTACTTTAAACAAAGAGCTTTTACTTTCAAGATAAGAAAAATTTTAAACTGTTTTTAAGGATTATGTGGTAGTGTTAAAAAAGTAGAGGTACTATTCAAATTAAATTGGAATCATACTTAAAAAGGATACAAATTTAATAGAATTTGATTGGCAGCGGAGTTGAGAAAATTAACTTTTTTAGTTTGAGCTTTTTTTTTTTTTTTTTTTTTTATGAATTTGGAGCGAAGCTTTAAACTTTTCACTTTTTAAATATGTCAGATGTGATAGTTTTATATAAAATGGAGATATTTTCATATCCATTTTAATTATTGAGAGTAGGTATAATTATAACTATTTACTGTAGTAGATCATTAACACTTTAAAGACAAAATAGAAACTTTAAAAGTTGAGTGCATCGTCACGGACTCACTAAAATTTAAAAAAATATGACATTTTAAATTGCCATATTAAAGTTTTGAGAAATTTATATATACAAAAAATAGAAACTTCAAAAGTTGATCAGTGGATCATGGAACCTGACTCGTCACCATGGGGTCATTGAACTTAAAAAAAAATGACGATTTTAAATTGTCATATTATATTTTTTAGAAATTTCGGAGACAAAATACAGAAACTTCAAAAGTTGAGTAGATCACGTATCCTCACTCGTCATCATTCCGTCATTAAATTAACTAAAATATGATGGTTATAAATTGCATAATAACAAATGGACTTTTTTTTTTTTTGGTCTTTTCCCACATATATTTGCCCCCGTACAAATCCTTGCTAGATAATTGAAATAACTATTGAAATAATCTAACCAAAATTTGTACATCATAGTTCCTAAAAAAAATTACAGGTAAGTTTATTTAAACCAATTTAATCATATTGGTTTATTTTGAAGTAATATAAAATAAAACATGGTTTAAATCCGAATAATAATATAACAACGATAAATTTACAGCCAACTCGATTACAAAACGTATTATGTCTTAACAAACAAAACCACAGACGCACACGTGTGTATATATATGTGTTCTTGTACACAGTATTTAATTCCTTGGGCAAAAGTTGACTGTGTGGTATGTACTCAAGTTGGAATCTTAAACAAAAGCCAGGGGCATTTTAGTAAACTCAAGTATAGAACAGACCTCCAAGCGTCAAAACCAAAGGTTGAAATCCAGTTGGAATTAAATGGCAGGCGTGGGCAGTAACGGAATTTCACAAATTTAAAATAGTATTATTCTCCAGCTTAAGAATCCTTGCATTGCACTGTCCATTTTGCCTCCGAAACTTCTTCTTCTTCGTCGTAGCTTTTAAGGAAAAGAATCCGGTTCTCTCACGTTACTCTACGCAACCAAAAACAGAGGTTTTTGGAGAGGGAAAGCTGTAAATCTTAGAGTGAGAAGAGACAAGAAAGCCCACTGCGTTTTTTATTCTCAGCCCGGCCAGAGGTATGTTTTTTCTGTAATTTTGGTTTGTGTAACGTGTAATTTTCGCTTCTCTCTCTCTCTTTTTTTTTTAGATTTTTTTTTTCACGAATTTTCCTTTTTCTCTTTTTCTGTTTTCTTTTGATTATACATTGGTTTAATTCGATCGAGAAAGTTCGAGTTTTGCCGGAGGATTGGATTTTCGTTGGGAAATTCGATTTTCTTTCTTTCTTTCTTTTTTTTCTTTTTCTTTCCCTTAATTTAAGCGCAAAGTTACCAGTTTTGTATTCAATTTCTATTTTGCTGAGATGATATTTGGAAAAAAAAATCATGAAAATTTGGATTCTTTTTTATTTTTTCCTTTTTCCTTTTTATTTTTCCTTTTTTGTCTTTTTCTCTGTCTGTGATAAAACAGGGCGGTTCATTCTGATTCTGGCAAAGTTCCTGTCTTTTTCTATTGTTCAAACTTCTCCATTCTCATATTTTCAAATTGTTATATATTAATATGTGTCCAGATTTCTCTTCAGATTTAATTCATTTTTTTTTAATTTACTGTTTGATGAAATATCTATTAAGATTACTTCATTTAATGTTGTAAGTACTTTTGAACGTTTTGTTTTGTTTTGTTTTGTTTTTTTTGGGTTCTCTCCCTGCAAAGACGGAGGACATTTCTTAAGATTATACTTTCTCCTATCGCGTAGTAACTTGCTTCAATTGACTTTTCCTTTAACTGCTTAAACCAACTCGTTGACTTTCTCCAGTATAACACGTTTACAATATTTTGTAACACTTTTTTTTTTTTTTGTGCAGATTGAGTATTTTGGATTTGGTCTACTAGAGGAAGCAGAAGGAGTCCTTCCTCTTTAGTACAGATTGAGAAGAAATACATGGGTTCATTAACAGAAACGACACCTGAAAGAAATTACAGCAAGCCCCTAGGAATCAAGTTTCTGGAGCACATTAAGAAATCCAAACTTTCCTTCAAAACCCACCAAGCCATTGTCCTAATTGTGACTTTTTTGGCCTACGCTAGCTACCATGCAGCTCGGAAAACGACGAGCGTCGTCAAGAGTTCTCTGGATCCCCAATCCTCGGACGTCGGATTGAAATTTGCACCGTGGAGGATTACCTACGTTAGTGAGGCGGCGGAGAGTAGAAAGCTGTCTTGGGTGCTTGGTGATGGTTGGGCTCCATTCAATGGATCGGATGGGACGGCGCTTCTCGGCGAACTCGACGTGGCGTTCCTCGCGATTTATGCGTTGGGAATGTATTTTTCTGGTCATTTGGGGGATAGGATGGATTTGAGGATCTTTTTGACAGTGGGAATGATTGGAACTGGTCTGTTCACTTCCATTTTTGGTATGGGATATTGGGGGAAAATCCATAGTTTTTACTACTTCCTTATAGTTCAAATGATTGCTGGTCTGTTCCAATCCACTGGATGGCCGTCGGTTGTCGCGGTGGTCGGTAACTGGTTTGGGAAGAAGAAGAGAGGGCTAATTATGGGGATATGGAATGCTCATACTTCCATTGGGAACATCACGGGATCTTTGGTCGCTTCGGCTTTGTTGAGCTATGGATGGGGCTGGTCTTTTGTTGTCCCTGGTTTCTTAATTGCATTCATTGGTCTTGTGGTTTTCTTCTTCTTACCTGTGAGTCCTGAATCCGTTGGGGCTGACAAAGAAGAAGATGAAGTGGATTCGCCGAAGAAGAGTGGAGAGGCGCTCGAAGTACCGTTGTTGAGGTCGGAGAAAGAGGGTACGGAGAAAGCTGTCGGGTTCATTGAAGCATGGAAGATTCCTGGAGTTGCTCCTTTTGCTCTTTGTCTCTTCTTTGCTAAATTGGTTGCTTATACATTCCTCTATTGGCTTCCTTTCTACATTAGCCATACAGGTAATTCAATTTGCTCTTTTTCGATTGTAAATTGTCTTCTGATAAATTTAACCATAGGAATTGTTCTTGACTCACTTTACATGGTTACATTTTGCAGCTATAGATGGCAAGTACTTATCCAGTGAGACTGCTGGAAACCTGTCAACATTGTTTGATGTTGGAGGCGTCGTTGGAGGAATCCTAGCTGGTCACATTTCTGATCATCTAGACGCGAGAGCAATAACTGCAGCGAGTTTCATGTACTGTGCTATTCCAGCCCTCTTCTTCTACCGAAGCTATGGACATGTTTCCTTGATTATGAACATTGCACTAATGTTTATAACCGGCATGTTTGTGAACGGACCATACGCACTCATAACAACGGCTGTATCGGCTGACCTGGGAACACATAGCTCCTTGCAAGGGAACTCGCGAGCACTCGCCACAGTAACAGCTATCATAGATGGAACAGGCTCTGTTGGGGCTGCAATTGGACCCTTGTTGACAGGCTACATTTCCACCGATAGCTGGAGCTTAGTTTTCACAATGCTGATGGGATCAGCTCTAATTGCAGGGCTGCTTCTTACTAGACTTGTTGTATCCGAGGTTACTGAAAAAATTGAGCAATCAAGGATACATGGAGGGTCTTCGACGTCGATATCCTCATCTGCAGCCGATGAGGTGTGATACGGCATGATTAGTTTCTAACGAACTGTAATTAGCGTTTGTTTGTGTGATTGCTTGGACTGGCCAAATCCCCTGCGTCCCGGCCAGTGCTTGTTGAAATGAAAAAGGGAGATCTTTGTAATGATCAAAGAAAGGAGAGGATTTTTTTTAGGCTTCTCCATGGTTCCACTTTTGCAATGGAGGGGAAAATTGGGTGAAAAAGAAGAGATATGTCATTGTAATATATCTATTTGTACAATTTTTTGTAATATCAAAATTAAGCAATATTTCAGAAGATTGAAAGTTCAGACTAGGAGCACCATTTCTTAAGCTTTTTTTTTCATGATTTCATGAAACTTTTGCAAGAAAGATCTACAAATGGAGGATTACTATACTAGAATTGCGCTCAAACTTTTTTTCTTGTATTGGGGAAGAAAAGTATCTCTAGATTGACAACTTTGTCTCCTAAAAGGTGAAGAAATGAAGAAATGGAAAAAGGTTCTAACCATTGGATAACCAAATAAACATTAAATTAGTAAAAGAGGTTTTCAAAATCTGACCAATAGAAGAACTTCCCTTTTTTCTTGTATTTGTGTAAATTAAAGTGTGTTGCAAGGACCACATAACGGGCAATATGTGCGCAGTGGGGGCACACAAAGAAGTGGGTCGAGAGTTAACGTACCCTTCTTTCATTAAATTTTGAACGGCCAAAACTTTGGGACCCTTTTGTAGGGTACAAAGAAGCAGATGGTCACAAGATTTTTAACCAACAATTTCTTTATTAATTTTTTTTTTCAGTAAAATTTGATGTGAATTTGGCATTGTTATACATGAAAGCAATAAAATTAAATCCAAGATTTATCAAAAGAAAAAAAATTAAATTAAAAACAAAAAAAAATTGATAAAAATTATATCTTTTATCTTATTGATAGATTTTATTTTTTTAATTATTTAACTAATTTTTTAAGAATCTGATTTATGAGTGTTTACATTAAATTTAGAATACACAATATAAAATTATTAACAATTATAGATTAAATGATCCATAAATTTCTCTAATAAAAAAATATATAGAAGGGCTCATAAAATAAAACGGCACGTACTTTTTTATTTTTTATTTTTATTTTTAAAAGCAGAGGCACATACCTTTTGCTTTCCCTACAAATGGGGCATCTGAAAAGAAAGAAAGAAAGAAAAAAAGCCCCAAAGTACCTAAAACTGTCCTTATTTAATGGAGATTAGATTGCTTCAAGACAAAGGTTGTGAACATGGTGGTCTCATCGTCAGCATCCTCGCTGACACGCCGAGTGCCAATGTTGAGATTAATGTGTTTCATGTCAGCCTCGGACTTTATTATTTTAAAAGATGTCAGGTTTGGACTTATTCCTTCGTTTAAAATGAAAATAATAATAATAAAACACCTTTATATATCCCTCTATATATATATATGTATATATATATTTTTGCTCTGAATAAATTTTATTTTATTTATTATTATATTTGTTTATTGGTTGCTCTGTCAATTATAATATGCCAATTATATGTACGAAAAGTAAAGTGCTTAACCTAAAAAAATAACAATTTTCAAATTAGTATTCGTTTTGGGACATAAAGGGCTAATTTTTTAATAACATTACTTCATTAAGAATTTATTATCCGTTTGGTTCGATAATTTGAATTAGTTAATTTTTTAAAAATTAGTTATATTTTTATTGATTTTTTAGGATAAAAATTGAATTAAAAATTTTAAATTGAAACTAAGATATCAAATAAAAACTTAAAGATACTATTGATATTGATGTTGATTTTTTTTTTCTTTTTTTTTTTTTTGGTTCGATGTCACGTGAATTCTTCTAATAGTTGTAATATTACCAATAATGATATAACAACTATGATTGTGTATTCTATAATGTTTAGTTTAAATATTTTTAATTAACACATAAAAAAACTATGCCTTAAACATTTTATTGGTCTTATATTTAGATTTAGATTTATAAATTTTCATTTAAAAGAGAAAACAAAATGCTATATATGTAAAATAAGTCGTAAGAAGTCATTTATTTATTTATTATTTTTTAAATAATGTGGCGTCTATGGTAGCATAGGTGGAGGTGATTTTCAATGGCAATGAAGACGATGCTGCGGTAAGAATAACCTTTGGCGTAATCATATGGTATTCTATTATGGTCCGCAGTCTCGAATTATTAGCCTAAAAAAAAAAAAAAGAAAAAAAAAACCATGGGTTTAGAAAAGAAGATGTGACCGAATTAAAAATTACTTAAAGAGGATACGAATATCTAAATGTGCATCACAAATTAGATGCTTATTGCTTTGTGAACCACTAATTATTAATTACCTTTTGAATAATGTGGCATAAATGATAACATAGGTGGAATGTTTTCAAGGCTGATGAAGATGATGCCGCGGTAAGAATAACGTTTTGCATAATCATGTAGTATTATATTATGGACCGCGGTTTTTAATTATTAACCTAAAAAAAAGGGGGGAAAATATTGTGGTGTTTAAAAAAGAAGATGTGATTGAATTAAAAATTAGTTAAAAGGGGATACGGATATCTAAATGTGCACCACAAATTAGATGCTCACTGCTTTGTGAACCACTAATTACTTTAATTACCTTTGTTATAAAGTATTTACCAACTTAAAATATTCAAAGCAACGAGATACCAATCGGGGTCTAACACTAAATATTACTAGTTGTTATTTTCAATAATTTATAGGCCTTTGAGTGGTTTGTGGCATAATCTTATCCAGCACCTCTTTTACTTTTTCTGATCATATTAACTAAATTAATCTCTCTCTCCCTCTCTCTCTCTCTCTAATCACAAGGCAGAATACCTTCACCATGTCGGTTTATCCCACCTAAACACGCCATTAGTCAATACCTTCACCATTTCGCTGTTCCTATTAGCTATATATTAGTCGAAAATAATATTGATTTGTCAAATTGGCTAACTAATTTTGTATCCCAAGGAGTTGAAATGTTGGCGATCAAGGACCAATCCGCTCCCTTGATGTGTTCTTGGTTTCAAAGCCTCAATAATTTTGTGCCATGCCTAGGGCTTGGTGATGGCAATGAAATCAAACGTAACGCAATTTTCTTCGTCGAGAAATTTACTCAAATAGTCTTTTTTTTTTTTTCATTGACTAATTATAACACAAAAGTTGAAAAAAATTACTTAAATAACCACCTTTTTAACATTTATTGACCAACATAATACGAATTCTCCATTCTTCACCAATATGACACAAATTCTAGTTAACTTTAGTTAATGTGTCATATTGGTCTAATGTTTATTTTTTATGTCATATTGGTGCCATGATTTCTAAATTTGTGTCATTCAAGTACTTTCCCTCATAAAGTTTTCATTTCTTAACCAACATGACACAAACTTTGTTTTTACTAGCATTTGATTTGTGTGTATTGGTCTAGTGTCATAATGGTTTATAAATTTGTGTCATTCTCATTCTCATTTTCCTCTAATATCGTCCTTAGGTATGTGGATGGTGCCTGACACTTTATTCACATTTTCTGTTGACAATGGCAAGCGCAAGAGTGGTGATTAATGAGTCATGACACTTACAAGTTGAGTCACAAGTCATAAGTTATCTCAATTGCCTATACGCATAGATGTTTCATTGGAAGTGTGACACTTGAAGTGGCTAAATAAGCTATCTAATGCCTAGGAAGTAGCAATGTGCACGGGCGGGTTAGGCTGACGATGGGCAAATATGATGGACAAATTCAACGGTTAAGAATAGGGATGTGTATGGATGGGTTCAGCGGGTGGTGGGTGAATGAGTTGGAAGATAACGATTTTTTTTTAAATCTCAAACTAACCCCGCCCATTATGAAGGCGGGTTGATGGCGGTGGGTGGGGGCGTGCGCTGTGACGGGTGGATAGAATTTTGAAAACAATTTTGTAATTTTTTTATTTTCCTTTTATTTTTTTTTATATTTTATCGAAACAAGCTTGGAACTTTAATTCAATTATCAAATATACTATAATGTTAAGCTTGGAGATATGAAAAAAAAAAAAAAAAAAAAAAAAAAAAAGAGTAAGATTGATTCTAATTGCAAATACAATATCTAAAAGACAACAACACCAACAACAACAACAATAATAATAATAATAAAATTAAAAAAACAATTAAACTACTAGTAACTTCGTCAAAAATCCTTATACTCTTATTAAAGGAAAATATATTTATTATTATTTAAAAAAATGACGGGTGGGCCGGTTGAACCTCCAAGCCAAAAAGTGAAATTGCACCTACCCATAAGTGATGGCGGGTGGGTAAAAAACCCTCCTAAAACAAACATGTGATGACGTGGACCCATTCAAACGGGTGGGGCGACACGAGGCCAGAGGATTTGGGCGGGTTCATGGGTTTCACGCATAGCCCTAGTTAAGAAATTTTTTAAAATCCCAATCCAATACCATTCAATATCGTAGAAAGATGGGAGCGGGTAGATTTAAAATTAAAAAAAAATGAAAAAAAATAAACTAATTTTGTGATCTATGTTAAGATATTTGTTTTCCTTTTTGTGATTTTTTTCAGTAATAAGAAAATAAGAATTTAGAAATCTTTGAGGTCAAACTTTAATATCAAATAAACAATGATAAAGTGTCAAAATACTTAACTACTTACCCGAAAAGTTCTTGAAGAATTATGCTCTATCTGTAAATCAAGTCCCCAGCGCATAAGTTAGTAAGAGAGTTTATCATAAATACTCCTTAATCACAAACTCTCGAAAATCTAATTAGCATAAGCAAAATAAAATCATAAATATAATTACGACAATGCCAATCTATTTGACTATAAGAAGCTTTTATTGGTTTATTAATCTACTCTTTCTCTTTTTTTTATTTTATTTTATTTTTATATTTATTTTTTTCAAACGATGTTCTAATTTATCAAAGGGGTCTGTGTAATAATGTAAACTTGAAGCGTCCATGAAATAACTCTTCCCCATCAATGGCTGCAACCGGGCAAGATCTCAGAACATCCCGAATCCCGGCTTTTGTTCTTTGACTCTTCCGCCCAGTTAAATGAAAAACCAGATTTTGTCTTCACAGGATCAGATAAACAGGAACTCTCAGATGTATATTTACACAGTTACAGGAAGAAGTTGGAGATCCTATGAGCCAGTATCATCTGAAAATAAGATTTCGTCTCTGGTTCTGAACATTTTGCTTTTGGATTTATCATGGCCACCAGAAGAAACAACCCCTTAACTTCACAAGAAGGGGTACCTCCTCATAAAGGGGGAGCCAATGACCGCACTCGAGGCTCGAAGGCAACTGTTTTGTTGTAAGACCGTCTTGGGGGTTAAAAGCTTGCCTAGTTCCAGAAGTTGAAGAAATTGGTGATCTAATGACAGGAAATCGGCAACCGAAGCCCCGGTTAATGTCAGCCAACTACAACTGTCCTCTTAATAGCTAATAGAGAAGTTACTGAATAACTAGTTTTCTAAGCTTTAGACACTTCACTGAAGGCGTTCTAAATTCAACCAAACGAAAAAGCAAAAGATTATAGGTGCATGTAATTTTGTAGTCGAAAGTCAGAGGTTAGATTCACTAAGCCACAAGAAGTTATAGAATACGATCTGAATTTCCGAACAAACTGAAAAAGTTGCAGTATGGTAGTATTATTATTTCTATAGAGTACAAGAATATTGGATACTTGTAGAAAATTGTGAAATTCAAAAAGTCTGGTTACATTCCATTGTAAAAGTTCACCAACCAGCATAGGTTCAACGAGTTTACTCATCCCTTTCCCAAAGGGAACTATAAGATCGTTTCAACAAGTACATGAAAAAGACAAGTGAAAACAAAAACAAAACTGCAGGAAAGAAAGTAGCATATAAAGAACACAAGTGAACTGCAGTTAACATTTAAGAAAACTGTAGTTTTGGTAAAACATAAGAGGAACCTAAATAAAAAGAGTACATGCACAGGATTTATAGAGGTTCAGTCTGAACGTGAGAGCCCCGTTGTCGCTGCAGAATATCAATATACGAAGAAAAACAAGGTCGAAACGCTTACTAGCTCTACATCAAGGCGATAATTTAAGCTCCACATAGCTCAACATCTAAGTGGTATGATCAATCTAGAGAGTGATATAGTAACATAAAGACTTTCAGGTGTCTCGAACGCAGTTTTCATTACCAAGCCACTCATTGTTCATTATTCAGCTACAGCTTTTGGCATGAATATCTATTTTCTGTTTTCATTAAAAGTACTCCGTTTCCTTTTTTTTTTTTTTTTAATTATTTTATTTAATTTTAAAATTTTTGGCTGGAAATGACTCTGCTTTTACTGATCACCCATCAGTAATCATGATTAACAATTCCAACCATTCTCTGCATTTAACTAGCACAAATTGTGAACCATCCTCGCTTCCACTTAAATACAAGCTTTCGAAACTGTAAATATAAATATATATATATATATATATTTATATAAGCAGAAAGCTAAAATCTTCCCAACGTACTTGAAGCAAAATTAGGATCACAAACAAATTCCTAATGAACACATAATACACAAAATCTTGCACTAGAAAAGCATGTCTCTTCAATCCAAAATCAGTATTCCTTTTAAAGAGAATCCAATAATAAAATGAAAATCCTCCACTAGTTTTCTCAAATATAAATATCAGATCTTTCACCTGAGAATGAAAACAGTAAAGAAGAGGGTTTCATTCCAAATCCTCTAAAACAATTCCTCTCTTATGTCCAGTTTTTGTACAATTCCCTATTCGAGTAAAATCAAACAAAAACAAAAATAACTCCCCAAAATCCAAGAACCTGGAGAAAAAAGGGCGTTGATTTGGGGAGCTAATCGTCGTCGTTGCCTTTCTTGGGCTTGCGATATTTCTCCTCGACAAGCTTGGCCATGACGAGAGCGGTGTTGGCGAGCTTCTTGATGTTCGGAACGTCGTAGTTTTGGGCGATGTAGACGCCGGTGACCGTTCCCAATAAGAACGAAAACCCACTCCGTATTATCCCCATTCCGATCGACGGCGAACTGGCTGTGGCTTTGGCTTTGGATATGAATCGTTAATCGGAATTGAAAGATGTGTAATCTAGGGTTTTTGCGAATTTGAGTTGGTGGGTTTTCTTTGGGAGGAAGAAAGGAGTTTCGATTCGGAAGATTCTGGAAGACTCTCCCCTCCAGAGTAGAGAGTTTCGGCAAATCGCAAGTTATTATTTAAAAAATTTTAAGATAAAAAGAAAAGACTAAGGCTGAACTTTTTTTATATATCATATTGTTATAGCTTTTTTATTCATCATTAGATATAATTTTAATGATTGAGATATTGTTATATATATATATGATACTTATAATGCATCTTAGTTTATAAGATTATAATCTAAGAAATTACAAAAAAAAAAAAAATTTCAAAGCAAAGAAAAAAAATTAGAAAGAAAACCCAACCATTAGATTACACGCTGGTGACCCAGTCTCCCCCCCCCCCCCCCCCAAACGCAAACGAAGCCTTGGCGCCCCCCCCCCCTCCCCCCTCCGAAGTCAATCCCACGACCAGATCTACGCCCCCCTCAAAGTCAACGAAGCCCCGTCCTGCCCTGTCGATGCTGACAAAGTCCCGTCCCCCCCACGCCAGATTCCACGACCAGATTTGCGCCCCCCCCCCCTCGACACCGATGAAGCTCCGCACACCAAACCCCCCCCCCCCCCCCCCGCGGACCACGATCTGTGCGTAGCCCCCCGACGCCGACAAAGCTAGGCCGCCCATGCCAGATGCAGAAACCAGCGACGCCCCCCCCCCCCCCCCCCCCAACGTCATGCCCTTGGTTTTTTTTTTTTTTGGAACTTGGGGGTTATTTTTTGATTTTTTTAGTTATTACTATTATGAGATAAGATCTATTATAGTTATTATATACAAGCAACATATCAGTCGTTTGATTACATATTAACGGTTTAAAAATGAGCTTTACTAATAGGATATATAAAAGGGTCTGACCGCAGTCTTTCCCATTTTTTAACTAATTTTTTTTAAATGTACTTTTGACTTTATCAAATTAAAGTGACGCCAAATACACATTTAACTTTATTATATGGTGTGAAATTCATCTTCAAATTCCCCTAAAAAAAAACAATTCTTCTTCAAGTTTTAAGGTGATAGTATATTTAATTAAACAATATGATATATATATATACACATTTAAAAAAAAATACAAACTGAATTATTATCCTTCATTTTTTTTTAATTTAAGGATTGAAGATTGAAATTTTACAATTTTAAATAAAAGTCAAGTGTAATATTATCACTAGATTAAATACAAACTGAATTGAAACGTCTATCCTTAACTTGTTACTCGTTCTTCATCTAATTATATTTTGATATGTCATCTATATAATATGACAGATAATTTTTTCTCCAAGTATTCTTTTTATTTTTAATAATTGAGGATCTTATTTTTATAATAGTTAGAAATTACAAAATCTGTTTCATTTCATCTGCTCTACTTCACGCGTTGATAAAAGTTTAAATTAGGTTTATAATCTAATAGGAGTTCTCTCTTTTATATTAAAAATCAAGAGAAATGAATGTAACAATTAACCCCATTTGGTTCATTGGTTAGAACTAAATTAATACTTTCTTTTATTCATTATAGTAATGCCATTCCTATGCTGTCGTCGATTTTGAGAATGTTGTCGTTATAAGCTTCTTCTTCTTCTTCTTCTTTTTTTGGGTGCGTGTATAAGGTCCTCCTTTCATTGTCGTATATGTTGTAAATCTTGTTTAGTCTTTGTCGTTTCCTAATTGTTTGTCGCTATTGGGGAGTTAATGTCGTTTTCTCATTGCACATTTTCTTATATATATATATATATATATATATATATATATTTTTTTTTTTACATCAGATTTTTCACCCTACAACCCTAAGAAGATTTGACCTAGAAAAATAATACTTCCACAAAAAACGACACCAACTAAAAACGGAACAAGTTTTGAAAACAGCAGGAACTTAGAAACGACAACAAAGTAGGAAAACATAAAACGACAGAAATATCAGGAAGTTACATGCAACTTCATTAAATAACCAACCGGTAAAAAAAAAATGTTTAACAAGCTGTGCTATTTCTCAACAATGCTACTAGGGAGTCCCGACTCTTGAGCAAACTTCAAGCCCTAATCTCTAATTTGAGTTCGGCAATATCATCGGAAAAACTCCGAGGAATCTTTCTCGCTCGCCATTGAATTTCAGGCAAAGACATCGCCATCCAACCCTCGAACATCCGCTCCAATTCCATTAAGAGGAGCACACTGGCGCTTTCGAAATCTCTCAAAAATGCCAAAATTTGTATGTCATCTCTTTTGACTCCACACCCGAGGTATACTAAAAATTTTTGCTCCACATATTGTGATAAAACTGTCGGCACCAAAAATTTCATTTCAACATGCCAGGACAGGATTAAACAGATCACATATACATTTACGAACATTACTTGATTATTGGAAGATCTTTTTTTTTTTCATTCCAATTTTCATATTATCTAATTTCAATTTGTGTTCTTCAGAAAAGAAAGTGACAGGGCGTTTCAACTCCCATGTTTTTCATGAATCTGAAACAGCAAGATCGATGTTACGTTAATACATAATATCATGTGTTATAATTTCAATTCTCTTCTGCTTAAGAGGTGATACAAGTTCAATGACAACAAGGAGAAAAATCTTAGGTTGTTTCGACGAACAAGAAGCACGTTTACAAACTAGAGGTGTCCCGTGGGGCTTAGCCACGTTATCACCTTTTTTTTTTTTAATTTAAATTTAAATAGTGACGAGTCACAAAATTAGATACCACTCGTACCCAATTGAAATATAAAAATCCTTGAACCCAAAGGGATGTAAGATAAACAATGCGTTACCCGGTGGGGGAATATATATATATATATATATATATCAATGGGAGAAAGAGCAAAATTACATTTTTGAAGAGAGCGATAGTATATTATAGCATAAAATTTTAAACATAATAATAAATAACATTATTAAATTTATGATCACATAATACTAAAAATCTCTCCTCCTTCCGCTTCTCTATTTCTAATATAAAACTACGCACATAAATTTGTTATTAAAAATTGAACGTAAATCCAAATTTTTTTTTTTTTATAGAAAATCCAAGGAAATTTATAGATTTACTAGAAACATATATATGTTATGATTTATCATTATTTGAGAAACATAATATAAAGATTTATCATTATTTGAGAAACATAATATAAACTTTAAAGATACCTATAAAATCTGTTATCTACTACAATTTTCCTATATATATAAGTTTTGTTTCTTTGACATGTGTTGGAGTATATATGAGTTCTTCCGATTGTTTTATATGCATGACTCCCATAATGCTAGAATTCTCTATAATAAGTAATCGTGCGCCCAAGCATTTTTGTTTAAACATACGTGGTCACGGGTACAAACTCAAAAACTCTGAAGCTTCCAATAGCAAACACAGACAAATGTTCTACGACTTTTTTCGTCTCCAAAAAAAAAAAGAATGTTTCCTTTCGATTAAGGGAGGAAGAACAAATCAATTTTCATTATTTGATGAATGCAAAAGCCCAACAGAAAAGGCTGCCGTCTCTCTCTCTCTCTTTTCATATTAATTTAATGAAACATCCACGTTTATTATATAATGACGTAAATACTGACCACTTTATCAATATTTTGTGGATAAAATCTGTAAATGAGGATCCTCAATGTAAAAATAAGAGGTAAAAATTTTCTAACCTAAGTATCCATGAAATATCGATGTTTTTTGAATAAATATCCGTAAAATATTAGTTTATGTTTAATTTGCCGGTTGAAGATGAAATTTTTAAGTTAGAGTTGGTTGATTTTCAAAAATTAATTATAAAATTTATTGATTTTTCATAAAAAGACAAAAACTGAAATGAAAAAATACAGTTTAATTGGAGTTAAACTTAAATGTCAAATAAAACCTTAGTATCCGTTATTTCCCAACACAATTTTACACGACTATCTAGAAATGTTGAGCATAGAAATATCTATTAATATCGTGGTTGCAGGTATAACCTAATAGTAATACCATACATGACTCCACCTAAAAGTGTAAGAGTTCGAATCCCCTGTCTCTAAGTTTAAAAAAAAAAATACTAATATCGGCATGTAAAAGAAAATGATTAAAAAAAAAAAGAAGAAAATATTTTTGGTAAAAAAATTTTGTATGCATATTGTCGTCGCTTTTCAGAATGTTGTTGGTATATTGGCTGTCGTTCTACATTTTTGTTATGTTTTGTATGTGATGTCCTTTTTTCATTATCGCATCTGTTGTAACTGTCGTTTAGTCTTTGTCGTTTTCTAAATTGTTTGTTTCTGCTGGAACGTTAATGTCGTTTTCTCATTGGAGGTTTTATTATAAGGGTTCGTTTTTTTTAAATAAATTTTTAACATCAGATTTGTAACACTACTACCATAACAAGAGTACCTAGAAAAACAACACCAACTAAAATGTTACTAGTAATCTAGTACTAAAAACAACACGAACCAAAGTACTATATTAATAGAAAGGCAACATAAAACGAGAGAAATATCAGGAAATTACATGCAACTTAATGAAATAACCAAGCAGTAAAAAATGGTTAGCAATGCTGTGCTATTTCTCAACAATGCTACTAGGGAGTCACGACTCTTGTGCAAACTTCAAGCCCTGATCTCTAATTCTAGTTCGGGAATGTTATCGGCAAAATCTGATGAATCTTTCTCGCCATTGAATTTGAGGCAAAGACATCACCATCTTGAACATCCGCTCTAATTTTCATTAAAAGGACCACACTAGCGCTTTCGAAATCTCTCAGATGAGACCGTTTCTTTGGCTAATTGGCTATTTAGCGCGTTACGGTTTCTGGTAGAATAAAGTCCGGTTCACAAAAATGCCAAAATCTGTATGTCATCTACTCTTTGACTCAACACTAGAGAAATACTCAGAATTTTTGCTCCACATGTTTTGATAAAAATATTTGACATACAGATTTTGGAATCATTTCAATTTCATTTCAACAAGCCAGGACGGGATTAAACAGATCACATATATATACAAACATTACTTGATTAAAGAAAATAAGAATATCTAATTTCAATTTGTGTTCAAGTAAGAAGAAAATAACAGGCGCTTTATAATAGAATCTTAGTAAAAGTTTTATGACAACGTCAACAAGAAGATACTTTTCCTATAACAGAATTTTAAATGTAGAAGAGTCCAAATTCAATGAGAAAAATTCTGGTTGGTTTCGACTTTCGACGAACAAGAAGCACGGCCAGTCACAAACTTAGGGGTGCCCCAAGCGGCTACGAGTCATGATTTTTTTTTCCTTTTTATTTGAGTAACGAGTCACAAAATTAGATATCACTCGCACCCAATTGAAATATAGATATACTTGGACCTTTGGAATGTAAGATATCTCTCATGGTCAGGTAGAATATTTATACCTGTTTGGAAGACATCTGAAGATGATGTTTTGGAAGTTGGGTTGAAAATGTGTGTTTGGGAGAAAACTTTTTGAAAAGTTATGTGATATAAAAAATTAGACAAAAATTTAAAATATGTTCGAAGAAAAAAAAATACAAAATGGATATTGTCTTGTTCGTCTCGTCAATACGAGTATTTTAACATAAAAATCATATCATTTTAATTTCAAATTAGAAAGTTATGAAGTTTTAAAGTTTGAATTTTTTGAAAATGAAATAGAGATAAAATTTGATATAGAGTTGAGAATTTGAATTTCAGATGAATGTCATCCGGAGATATTGTCCCAAACGAGGACACACATAAATATGTTTTTTCCTTTGACATGTGTTGGAATAGTTAAGAGTGCGTCCTATATAAGGCCAGAGTTCTCTATTAGTTATTATGCCCCCAAGCATTTTTCTCTTTTTTCTTTAAGTACAGAGACTCACAAGAAACTAGGTGGTCACGGCTCAAGGGTACGAACTCAAACTCTGAAGCCTCCAGGGTTAGCAAACACAGACAAATATTTTACGACGTTTTCGTTTTATAAAAAGAATGTTTCCTTTCGATTAAATGGAAAAAAAAAAAAATCAATTTTCTTGAAGTGATGAATGCAAAAGGCCAAAACAAAGGGCCACGAATAAATAAGTTGAAGGAAGAGGTGAAAGCAATGCTTGAGGAGGAGGCAGATCCTTTGGCTCAACTTGAGTACATTGATACGTTGCAGAGGCTTGGAATAGCTTACCATTTTGAGAATGAAATAAAGGGTAAACTGAAGAAAATACATATATAGCCAATTTTTCTATAATCATGCATTGAAGAATAACAACTTATATGCTACAGCTCTTCGATTTAGGCTTTTACGACAACATGGATTTTGTGTAACCGAAGGTACGTTTTTGGACATTTGTATGTATACACAAACGTACATGCATGCATGCATGCATACGCGCGTTCATTTATAAATTATATGTATACATATGTATGTATATGTATTATAGTTGGGTACTCACTTTGAACCTAATCGAAATTTATTGCAGGGGGTTTTCTATGCTTTCAAGGAAGATAGAGGGTATTTCAAGGCATGTATGGGTGATGGTGTCATGGGAATGCTAGCATTATATGAAGCTTCATTCCATTTAATAGAAGGTGAAAGTGTTTTGGTGGAAACAAGGGAATTCACTAGCAAATTTATCTACAAGAATACATCAAGCACAAATCAAGTACTCAAGATGATTTTCTTCATGTATTAGTAAGTCATGCTTTGGAGCTTGCTTTGCTTTGGAGAATGCTAAGGTTGGAGGCAAAATGGTTTATCGATGTATACGAGAAGAGACCAGACATGAACCCTGCCATATTCGAGCTTGCGAAATTGGATTTTAACTCGGTACAATCAACGCATCAAGAAGACATAAAATATGTGTCAACATAAGTTCCCTACGGAATCTCTTTATTTTGATCATCCAGAACTTATTGAGACTTGCTTAGCTTGTGAAACGAAAAATGATAAAACTGAAAGAATTTATTTTATTTTTGTCAAACAAGATAAAATTAAAGTCACTTCACCGACCATAACAATAAGACCAATCTTGAAATTTATTGAAGATTTGATCATATTTGCTTCACGTATGATACGAATAATATCATAAAAGTTATTGAGACTTAATTAGCTAGTGAAATGAAAAATAATAAAACTAAAAGGTTTTTTTTTTTTTTTTTTTTTTTTTTTTTTTTTTTTTTTTGTCAAACAAGATAAAATTGAAGTCACTTCACCTATCGTAATGATAAGATCAGTCATAAAAGTTATTGAGACTTGATTAGCCAGTGAAACGAAAAATGATAGAATTGAAAGAGTTTATTTTATTTTATTTTTTTCAAACAAGATAAAATTGGAGTCACTTCACCTACCAATAACGTTAAGATCAATCATGAAATTACATGAAATTTATTGAAGATTTGATCAGCATTTGACAAAAATAAAAGAAAACAGAGGGAAAGAAGTGAAGTTGTCTTTGATGAAACATGATCTATGGAATAGAAGTTTCTTCACATGTCTTCAGGGTAAGATATCATGAAAGCTATCAAGACTTGATAAGCGCATATATATATATATATATATATGTCATAGTTATTTAGTGTCAGAATCTCATTTAATTCAACTGGTTTAATTATGGAGTAGCCTTCCAAATATAATTTAGCCCAAGCAAAGTGGCTACATTAATATGTTTATAAAGCGTATCTTTTCATTGTTATTGCTTTCTATATATATTGGAGAAGAACGAATAATATTTTGAGTTTGGAAGGACAAATTAAATTCAAAGCATAATGTTGATCTTTCGAGATATTAGAGAAGATTATTAAACCAGAATATCAGAGCATATATGATCTCACAGCAGTGTCCATATATATGCATTGGATCAAACTGTCAACATATAAATGTATACTAGTACAAAATGTGGATACCACGACGGTTTTTAACCTTCGTGATAACATTTCTACGACGGTTTTTTAACCGTCGTGGAATCCAGAGTCGTGGAATCTTTTTAGATTCCACTACGGTTTTTTACCCGTCGTGAAATAAACAAAAATAGGACCTAAATGTGGACATTTAAGAACATACCACGACGGTTCTACGTAAAAAACCGTCGTGATAGGCGGACCTACCACGTCGTGGTAGGGTCTACCGAAAAAAAAATTTGCGAATTCATTTCATTTCCCACGGGTGACAAATCCGGAAAATTTAACTCACAAAATCAACATTTTTTCTGGAAAATTCACAAATCCGTGTCTTACCCAATCAATTTTAAAACAATCTAAATCACAACGACTGTCAACAATCACCGAAATGACGAATTTTGGACAATTTTCTACGGAAAATTCCTAAATCAACAATCAACCAAATCAACATTTTGGAAGGAACATTATGGATTTTTGACATTTTGGACGGAAAATTCCCAAATCCATGCCTTATCCAAGCAAGATACATTTCAACTTACCGGATTGTCGAGCGTGGGTACGGGTGGAGTGGTAGAGAATGTAAGGGACGGAGGAATGGCGGTGAGAGGGAGAGGGAAAAAGGCTTGGAGTTAGAGAGAGAGGGAGGAATGGCAACTAGAGAGAGAGGGAAAAAGGCTCGGAGTTAGAGAGAAAGAGAGGAATGGCGGTGAGAATGTAGAGAGGGAGCGGAGAGCGATAAATGGAAGGAGGATATGGGCGGCTTTGGGTTTGGAGTTAGAGTTTGTATTAGAGAGTGAAAAACGCTCGGAATGTAATGGGGTGGGAAATAGACTATTTTTTTGGGTTTTAATATACGCTCCAAAAAGTTGAACAATTTCAAAAATTTTTAAAATTCCCGCATTCATACCTACCACGACGGTTTTTTTAGGTCAAAAAAATTTTTTTTTAAAAATTATTGAAAAAATTTTTTTTTTTGAAAAAATTCCCTCCTTCGTACCTACCACGAAGGTTTTTCAAAAACCGTCGTGGAAGCACCCCGCTTCCACGACGGTTATTTAAAACCGTCATGAAAGCTGTGGCTTTCACGACGGTTTTTGGAAACTCTGTTCCATTCCGTGTTTTTACGTATTTTTCACGATGATTTTTTTAAAAACGGTCATGAAAACGCCGTCGTGAAATCTACATTTTGTAGTAGTGGTAGTTACATGTTCGAGTTCTTTACCATAAAAGCTATATAATTGTGTCCCATTTTACAAGACAAATTACAAATATACTTTCACCTACTGATTCAAATGCATAAGCATGGTTTTATTCAATGTAATATATTTCTATTTTTTTTTTAATAATAACCCACTAATTTCTTTTTTGGCCGCCTATTGTACGAGGAAAGAATATTGTAGAGCTAGGTAGGCATCTCTGAGTCATTTTTTGTCGGCCGGTAGATCAAATCATGTTTTGTCTTTTTATTTGAAGGTCGTAGTGCGGGCGGCAGTTTTCTACAAAATTCATGAGAGATTATCTTGAATTATCAAGTAAGAGGGAGAAAAAAATTTAGGAGAAGGTTTTGGAAATCAGCGATACTTTTAAATTGTATTTTCTTGTTTTATTTTCTAATTTTTTTACTTTTTTATAATTTGATAATGATTAAATATTTATTTTGTGTATTTCTATTTTTATTTATGAAGTAATTTTTTTTTTTTTAAGAATACAATCTTACCTGATTATGATTATTTG
Source organism: Ficus carica (assembly GCA_009761775.1). Lineage (NCBI taxonomy): Eukaryota > Viridiplantae > Streptophyta > Magnoliopsida > Rosales > Moraceae > Ficus > Ficus carica. The sequence continues at coordinate 20,455 of VYVB01000706.1, read as the reverse complement.
AGTTTTTCTATTTTTAATTAATTGATGTACTATTCCAGTTATATGTCGAGTATTTTAATCTATGCTTAATGCTTGTGAATTTCTGATCAACTTTTACATGATTTGGAATTTGATTTGAGACTGAGAAATGATAATTGGATAAGTCATTGTTTAATATACCATTAGATTGCCATAAGTTAGAGATAGTTATGATACTTGTACAACATCATGAATTTCTGGTTTTTAATGAATTATGATAAGTTGTTTGAGACTGAGAGGTGACAAGGTTTATTATAATAAATTATTAATACTTGAGAAAGATTAATGAATACATTAGAGAGATTCGGTGGCAACATAGGGAATAGACGATGATTAATTGGATTAGAGAATTTGAATATGATTAATCCAGTGAAATCAAAAACCCTAGATTTTTATTATTTTGAGTTTTTTGTCTTTTTACTTATTTTGTTATTTTTATTTAAAAATCTCTTTTTGGTTATTCAAATAAAATTGGAGTTAATATAATTTCGGTAATTGGTAACGACAGTCCTCGTGGGAACGATACTTTACTTATCACTTTATTACTTGTTTACGATATTGTGCACTTGCAATTTTTCACAACAAGTTTTTGGTACCGTTGCCAAGGACTGTTTTGTTTTACTAATATCGATACCAAATAACTCTAGTTTTAATTTGATTTTTTTATATTTTCTTTTGTTTTAATTTTGTTTGTTTTTGTCTTATTGAGGTACTTCAAGATATCTCATCGACAGATCCTCATGAGTTTTGCCCAACAAGACAGGAAACCGATGTATAGTGCTTGGTGGAGATATAGAGACTTGTTTAACAAGTTTCCTTATCATGGTTTCTCCAAGGAATATATTCTTCAAAATTTCATTAATGGCTTATGTGATTCAACAAGATATTGGATTGAAAGTTGACATGGTAACATCCCTTTATTCCAACGACCCATGGACGAAGCCTATTACATGTTGGAAGACATGGCCGACCATGATTATTGGGAAAATAATATTTTTTGGAACGATAAAGATTGTCAACATGAAGTATTGGTACCAACCACTCATATCATTGATGCACCAATTGAGACCATTGAAGATTGCCACCTTGAGGAAGAAGTGGAGGTTGCTTCACATATGATTCGGATAAGATCATGAAAGTTATTGAGGCTTAATTAGCTTGTGAAACGAAAAATGATAGAACTGAAAGGGTTTATTTTATTTTTGTCAAATAAGATAAATTGGAGTCACTTCACCTACCATAACGATAATATCAATCATGAAATTTATTGAAGATTTGATCATATTTGTTTCACGTATGATACGGATAAGATCATGAAAGTTATTGAGACTTGATTAGCTTGTGAAATGAAAAATGATAGAATTGAAAGGGTTTATTTTATTCTTGTCAAACAAAATAAAATTGGAGTCACTTCACCTACCATAATGATAATATCAATCATGAAATTTATTGAAGATTTGATCATATTTGCTTCACGTATGTTACGGATAAGATCATTAAAGTTATTAAGATTTGATTAGCTTGTGAAATGAAAAATGATAGAACTAAAAAGATTTATTTTATTTTATTTTATTTTTGTCAAACAAGATAAAATTGGAGTCACTTCACCTACCATAACGATTAGATCAATCAAGAAATTTCATGAAATTTATTGAAGATTTGATCAGCATTTGATAAAAAGAAAAGAAAACAAAGGGAAAGAAGTGAAGTTGTCTTTGTTGAAACATGATATAGGGAATAGAAGTTGCTTCACATGTCTTCTGGGTAAGATATCATGAAAGCAATCAAGACTTGATAAGCATATATATATATATATATATATATGTATGTCAAAGTTATTTAGTGTCAGAATCTCATTTAATTCAACTGGTTTAATTATAGAGTAGCCGTCCAAATATAATTTAGCCCAAGCAAAGTGGCTACATTAATATGTTTATATAGCCTATCTTTTCATTGTTATTTGCTTTCTATATATATTGGAGAAGAACGAATAATATTTTGAGTTTTGAAGGACAAATTAAATTCGGAACATAAGGTTGATCTTTCGAGATAATAGAGAAGATAATTAAACCAGAATATCAGAGCATATATGATCTCACAGCAGTGTCCATATATATGCATTGGATCAAACTGTCAACATATAAATGTAGTTAAATGTTCGAGTTCTTTAAAAGCCATATAATTGTGTCCCATTTTACAAGACAAATTACAAATATACTTTCACCTACTAATTCAACTGCATAAGCATGGTTTTATTCAATTTAATATATTTCTAATTTTATTTTTTATAATAACCCACAAATGTTTCTTTTTTGTCCGCCTATTGTACGAGGAAAGAATTGTAGAGCTAGGTAGGCATCTCTGAGTCATTTTTTGTCGGCCGGTAGATCAAATCATGTTTTGTTTTTTAATTTGAAGGTCGAGTGCGGGTGGGGGTTTTCTTTGGTGCCCTCGTGAATCATCTGATTTCCCACAAATTCCGAAACGTCCACACACACAACACATGAACATATACATATGTGTGTGTATATATATACACTAATATGATGTGGTAACCTGATTAAACATATAGAAGCCAATTAAGCAGATCTCCATGGCAGTAGCGCTTGAGCACCACTTTGGTTCACTTCCGATATTTTGTAGCAGTTTTAGAAGACAAAATGAGAGATTAACTTGTATTGGAAAAGGCATCAACTTGGTTGCAAAATATGGGACCGGATTTTCTTCCTTTTCAGTCCAATATTGCAGTGCTAATACGGCTAAAATACTTTCCAACATGGGAAACGACAATGATATTGCTAGGCGCTCAGCAAATTACCAGCCCCCACTTTGGGATTTCGACTACATCCAATCTCTCAGAAGCAAATATGAGGTATATATATCTATCTATGTCTTTCTGTTCTTGTTAATTACATTGTTTTTTCTTATATAACCAAACACTTTGTTTCTCTATGTTCTTTTCCTGTTACGTTTATGACTTTGGAACACTAATCCTCCAAAGTAGGAGTCAATAATCTCACCTCTAGTTTCTTAATATTTGTACGTACTGTATAGTTAGTAATTGGTTGAGCAACCGACAGATTACAAAGACAATTCGTGTTTCGGGAAAACCCGTTGGAGGTGTCTTCCCCATACCTACCCCGATCCTCACCAAAAGATTCATCGTTAACAAAATTTGAATGAGCTAGTTAGAAGCAAAAAAATAAGTTGAAGTTCATCCGACATTCAATTTAAGTTCAATAATCTAACACAAAAGCAACTAAATTCCAACAAAAAATATGTAGAGAATATTAGGTGCTAGAGTTTATGGTAAAATACATGTTAGAAATACTTTAACATATGTTACTATTTTTAAGTATCTATATCGGGGTAATGACGCGGAGTGTTAACCTCCCGTCCCTATTCCAGCCCGAATTTGAATATAAGAACTTGTCTCCATCTCCATCCCATATCCATTATCAATTTTCTGACTCTTATTATTAGGGGCGGAAACCTAGTACTTATCAAAAAATGTCACCTCTAGTATATAACCCTTATACAAACATCACACCATTCAATAACTAAATAATGTGAGACAAATTTATATTGTGTACATATACTATACTTTCGAAATGTTTTGTGTCATATGTACTAATTTTTGGTGGTATACATATATGTATTTGCAGGGTGAAGTGTATGCCACACAAGTAAGTAAGTTAAAGGGAGATCTAAGAGTGATGCTTGAGAAGGAGGCAGATCCTTTGGCTCAACTTGAGCATATTGATATGTTGCAAAGACTTGGAATATCTTACCACTTTGAGAATGCAATAAAGAGTATACTAAATAAAATACACAGTCACCGTTTCAATTCTCTTATATGCGAGAAGAGCAATTTATATGCTACGGCCCTTCAATTTAGACTTTTACGACAACGTTGGACATTGTGTAGCTCATGGTACGTGGTGGTTTTTTTTTTTTTTTTTTTTTTTCTTGCACACGCACATAAATATGTATAAATTGAAATATATGTATTCTGCGATCCATTTGACACGAGATCCCTCCAAACATTACATAAAATTAATATAAAATAAACATAAAGTAAAATGAACTTGAAACATCTCTATTGTTAGTGAAAGCCATATTATCTATATCTTTACACGTAAGATCTTTTAGACTTATCACGTGCTATGTTACGTTTTTCTAATATTATATATTCCGTCTTATTTATTTAATATGATTTTAGAGATATCCCATGTTATGTCGTATAAGGACCCATCGAAAGGACATCGCAAATAAAACCCTATATATATATATATATATAAGGGGCTTTGGAAATACTCACCTAATAATTAAGCTATTAATTTGCAGGAGTTTTAAATGCTTTCAAGGATGATACAGGGAACTTCAAGGCATGCGTGAAAGATGATGTTATGGGAATGTTATCATTATATGAAGCTTCATTCCATTTACTAGAAGGTGAAAGTGTTTTGGAGGAAGCAAGGGAATTCACTAGCAAACATCTAAAAGAATACATCAAGGGCAAAAAAACTACTCGAGATGACTATCTTTATGTGTTAGTGACTCATGCCTTGGAGCTTCCTCTGCACTGGAGAATGCTAAGATCGGAGGCGCGATGGTTCATCGATGTTTACGAGAAGAGGCCACACTTCAACCCTGCAATGCTCGAGCTTGCTAATTTGGATTTTAACGTGGTACAATCAACGCACCAAGAAGATCTAAAATACGCGTCAATGTAAGATCTTAAAAAATCTGATCATAATTTGATGATCTTGAGCCTAATATATATAGTTCTAATCTTCCTCTTTTTATTTTATTTTCTTTTTATTTAAAGGTGGTGGAAAAACAGTTGCCTTGGAGAAGAGTCCTTGAAGTTTGCTAGAGACAGGTTGATGTTGCACTTCTTATGGACGGTGGGAAAGGTATTTGAGCCGCAGTTAGGGTACTGTAGAAGAATGTTAACAGAAGTAAACTCGTTGGTGACGTTAATTGATGACATATACGATGTGTATGGTACATTAGACGAACTCGAGCTCTTTACAGATGCTGTTAAGAGGTTTGTGGCTTTAGTAAGATATTTATTGTGATTAAATTTGTATCAAAATTGGTTTTATCTTTACCTTTATTAACGTTCGGTTTGGCAATTTTTCATATAACAGATGGGACATGAATGCCAAGGATAAACTACCAGATTATATGAAGACATGTTTCCTGGTTTTGCATGATTCTATAAATAGAATGGCTTTTGATGTGCTAAAAGAACAAGGTTTTTACGTTCTCAAGTACCTAAAAAACGCGGTAGTACTACTAATTTGGTCTCTCTACTTCAATTGCAAACTAAATTGTCCAACAAAATATTTTTGCCATGTGTACATGTGTATTTATATATCTTATGTCTAATTTATTTTACATATTATATTTTATTTAGTGGGCAGATTTATGTGGATCGTATTTAGTTGAGGCAAAATAATACCACAACGGATACAAGCCAACCATGCAAGAGTACATTGAAAATGCATGGGTTTCAATAGCAGCACCTGTAATACTAGTGCATGCATATTTTTTTGTTACAAATGCACAGAAGAGGCCTTGGAGAACTTGGAAAAATACCCGAGTATAATCCGTCAATCATCGATGATTCTCCGTCTTGCGAATGATTTAGGAACATCATCAGTAAGGCTTACAAGTTTCATATTTATGACCACATGCATACAATTTTGTTTCTTTGCACCCTGCAATATCTTATTAGAACTAAATACAAGAAATGATAGCTAGTTAAGTAATAATTTAATTTCTTTCCCCGGAATTTAGGATGAAATGAAAAGGGGCGATGTTCCTAAATCGATTCAATGCTACATGGATGAAGAGGGTGTTTCTGAAGACGAAGGCCGTAAACACATTGAGTTTTTGATTGATGAAACATGGAAGCAGTTGAATAAAGATCGGCTAACAAATTCTCCTTTCTCCAAAACATTTGTCGAAATTGCGACGAACCTTGCAAGGGTGGCACAATTCATGTACCAGCATGGAGATGGACATGGCGTTCAAGATCACGAAACGAAGGATCTTGTCTTGTTTTTACTTGTTAACCCTGTCCCCCTTCCTCCAATTAGGCATGAGCCATGAGGATTCAATATGTACTTGATTGTTCAAACCTTCAAAGCCACTCCATCCAACTCCTTTGGCACAGGCCAGGAGCTAATATAATTATGTCATGTATAAGGGCGTGAGATATTAAAATATTAACAATGAGACTGTTTAATGAATAATTTTCTAGATTGCTTTATAAATAATATCATTAGTTTATATTTTGTTCTAGAGTACCGAATTTTAAGTTTTTTTTTTTAATTTTTTATAATATTTAAACTGCCAAGGTTTTAAAAATCAAGAAAAACGAATGTTAGATATATTTAGCTACATTTGGTTCACTGGTTAGAACTAGATTAATGCTTTCTTTTATTCAATTTGGTAAGGCCATCCATATCGTCGCTCTTGAGAATGTTGCCGTTATAAGCTTCTTCTTCTTCTTCTTCCTTTTTTTTTTTTTTTTTTTTTTTTTTTTTTTTTTTTTTTGCGTGTGTAAGGTCCTCTTTTCATTGTCGTATATATTGTAAATGTCGTTTAGTCTCTGTCGATTCTTAAGTTGTTTATCGTTATTGGGGAGTTCATGTCGTTTTCTCATTGCACGTTTTCTTATAAGGTTTTTTTAACATCAGATTTTTGGCATTACAACCCTAAGAAGATGACATTACCTAGAAAAATAACACTTCCAAGAAAAACGACAGCAACTAAAAACGGAACTAGTTTAAAAAACAACACGAACCTAGAAACGACAATAAAAGTAGGTAAACATAAAACGACAGAAATATCAGGAAGTTACGTGCAACTTCATTAAATAATCAACCAGTAAAAAAATGGTTAGCAATGCTGTGCTATTTCTCAACAGCGCAACTGAGGGAGTCCCGACTCTTGAGCAAACTTCAAGCCCTAATCTCTAATTTGAGTTCGGCAATATCATCGGAAAAACTCCGAGGAATCTTTCTCGCTCGCCATTGAATTTCAGGCAAAGACATCACCATTCAACTCTCGAACATCCGCTCCAATTCTATAAAGAGGACCACACTGGCGCTTTCGAAATCTCTCAAAAATGCCAAAATCTGCATGTCATCTCTTTGACTCCACACCAGTGGTTTACTAAAAATTTTTGCTCTTGTTGTGATAAAATTATCTACACCAAAAATTTCATTTCAACATGCCAGGACAGATTAAACAGATCATATATATATATATATATATATATTTTTATGAACATTACTTGATTATTGGAAGATCTTTTTTCTCACTACTCCAATTTTCTTACAAAAATGCTTTTTAGCACGAATAGTGACCTCACGATAGTACATGGCATATTAGTGGTGTGTCCCACATTAAAGATTCATTTTACACTCCAGTCATTGTTTTTTCTCTCTTTCTTCTCTCCTCATGCCCTTCTCTCCAGACTTTAACTCCTTGGAAACCATCTATAACAAAGCCACTCTCTCTCTCTCACTCTCTCCTCTAGCTCTGTTTCTGTCTCTCAAATTCCTGGGGGGGGGGGGGGGGGGGGCGGGGAAGGCTTCCAGTGCTATGGTGGTTTCCTCTTCTTCTTCGTGGTTTTGGCTATGCTGGCTCTTTCAGCTGCGGCGCAGGATAGCGAGCGAGCTCCGTCGCCGGCACCGGCTCTGACAATTGGAAGCGGAGCAGGGCTTGTGGCGACGTTTTCCGGCGTCTTCCTTGTCTCCTCACAGCTCTTCTCCCTCGTGGTGGACCAGTGGGAGCCGGGGTCGGCGTCGAGGACGTGAGAGGCCTAATGGGAGGGAAATTTTCTGGGTTTGTTTGGAATGGGATTGCAGGAAATAACGAAAGAATAAGGAAAAATTGAGAGAGGAAGAAAAAATAATTTCGGATTCTGAATTGTTCTTGTCTGACCACCCAGAACTTCCATCTGTGTTGACAATAAGAACGAAAACTCAAAGAAAAGAAAAAACCCAGATGGCTTAAATTGCAAAATAAAGCAAATGTCATAGAATGATGAAAGGAATCTGTATTCCACTCACTGTGTTGATTTGAAGAGTATGCGAAAAATCTATTATTCAAGCCAAAAAAAAAAAAAATGTTAACAATCTTTTGCATTTGCAGTGGGGGTTCACAATAGCTTTGTTTTACTAGGAAAGCTAAGCGTGAAAACCAGAAAAAAGAGAGAAGGAAGAAAAAAGAGATGGGACCCACGAGTTATTTTTTAAATTAAACAAAAAAACTAGTAAACTGTCAATTGACTTCTACTTTACACATGGCAACCGTGTACGTTTTGTGGACCACAGATTTGAATACACCTGGGTCATGAGTTTGTCACGAATAGTAATAAATAGCACTCCTCTTTTGATAATCTAATTTCAATTTGTGTTCTCTACGGAAAAGAAAGATGCTTTTCATGAATCTGAAACAACAAGATGTTACGTTGATACATAAATATCACGTGTTATTAATTTCAACTGTCTTCTGCTTAAGAGGTGATACGTCAACTAGTTTCGACAAGAAAGAGACTTTTTTTTCAACGCAGAAGTTTAAGTGTAGAAGAGTTCAAAATACTCCTAAATCGAACCAAACACAAAAAATATTTACTTTCTTTCTCGGAATTTAGGATGAAATGAAAAGGGGCGATGTTCCTAAATCGATTCAAATCTACATGGATGAAGAGGGTGTTTCTGAAGATGAAGCCCGTAAACACATTGAGTTTTTGATTAATGAAACATGGAAGTAGATGAATAAAGATCGGCTAACAAATTCTCCTTTCTCTAAACCATTTGTGGAAATTGCCACGAACCTTGCAAGTATGGCACAATTCATGTACCAGCATGGAGATGGACATGGCGTTCAAGATCGCAAAACGAAGGAACCCTAACCCCCTTACTCTAATTAGGCATGAGCCATGAGGATTCAATATGTTCTTGATTGTTCAAACCTTCAAAGCCACTCCATCCAACTCCTATGGCACAGCCCAGGAACTAATATTGTTGTATGTAATATATAATTACTAAGGGCATGAGATGTAAAAATATTGATAATGAGACGGTTTTAATCTATAATTTGCCAGTTTGCTTTATAATAATAGTCAGAGTATGGTCACTTGAACTCTGTTTGGTCCGGCTCAAAAATCTCGCAGTGTACATATATGATGAAGCTTTAATTATGAGAATTTTTTGGGGTCTGAGGGATAGACCTGATCCCGAGGTGTGGGGGTGGAACCCCCACCTGCACATATATATAATGTATTTTTAGGGTTTGAGCATTATGTTTTTGCTGTATACGCTGCTTAAAAATACATCCCTCTTGTACTAATATTTGATATAGTGAATTTCTTCTTCTCTGCCTTTGATTTTTTCCCATCTAGAGTTTTTCACTAAAATCTATGTGTTCTTATTTTCATTTTTTCTATTGCCAATTCTCGTTAATTTTCCGTAACAATAATGTTAGTTTATAATTTGTTCCATGGTACCAATTTTTATGTGTATTATTCTTGGCAATCTGTCGTTTGGGCCTCTAGCAAGTAGCCATATGTTTTGTTGTACTCTCATAATTATTAATGATTTCTTTTCCAACCAAATATGAAAAACCAAATTAATAGACATACGAGATAAACGATATATATACGAGAAAAGTATCTGAATGATACAAATTTAGCGACTATCATTTTAACATGACACAAAAAATTAATATTAGATTAATATAACACAAAATTAAAGTAAAGTTAACTAAAATTTATGTCATGTTGGTCAAAAATGAAAAATTTATATCATGTTAATCAATAAATGAAAAAAAAAGGTGATCATTTAGGTAATTTTCTCTATATATACTCTTTTGGGAAAACATAGGTAATTTGGATACAATTTGATTTAGTGAAATGGTAATACGTAACGAAAAATCATATATAATGTAATGAAACTTTTATTATATTTCGACTCCAACAGTTGTATTTTGCTATATCATGTCTAACTATCGCTTTGCATATATTTTAAAAAATGTAGTTGTTGCAAAATCTAACCATCTCGTTTAGCTGTAAAAGGCATATATTATATGCTAGTATAGTTTTTCAATAATTCATTTCAGTATACTACATCTCGGCCTGTTGTTTTTATATAATCTTCTTTTAAAACATAGGTTAATGTAAACGACTAATTATCATGTGTTGGAAGTTAATAATGGTTGCTAATTTTAATATATTGCCAAAGCCCACCCCATTCCTGTCCCATTTACATCCTTATATTTAATTGTAAATTTTACGAGCAAGTAAAGAAATAGAAAGAGATATAAAAATATTATTACAGTTTGGCTCCAGAACTGATTAATTGGATGATTAATTCTAGATTCTCAATCGTACTTGTTTGCTTCTACCTAGAAAATAAATAATAAAATAAATTAAGGAAATTTGTCCCATATAAGTCCCTAAAGTTTTAAAATTTTGGTACTTAGTAAGTCTTCATTTTTGAAAATTTGACAATCGACTTTCTTGATTTTCACAGCTCCTTCCGTCAATTTGGCTGTTAACTCCGTCAAATGCAAAAGTTTGAGGACCTACAACACAAATCTACTTTGAAAAAAATTATGACTTTCCCAAACGTCCTTTTAGGATTTCAAAGTAAACTTATATTTTAGGTCCCAAACTATTGCACCTCGGGGGGAGTTAACGACAAAATTGACAGAAGGACCTACAAATATTAAGAATTACAAGTTTATGGATCCAAGTGTCAAGATTTGAAAAATATTAACCGAAGTGTTAAGAATTTAAAAGTTCCGGGACTTATAGTGTAAATTTTACAACAAAATAATACATGTAGACCATCTAGGAAAGAAAACATGATTTTCGTGCATTGTGTAGTACCAATAATTATAAAAATATCTAACTACAGGTTGAAAACTTGTTTTTTAAATTTATAAAAAAAAAAAAAAAAACTATAGGTTGCCAATTTGATCCAATAGTAATGGATACGGCCATGTTGCTGTACCTTTCTCCATCATCTTCGTTCTTTTCTCTCTAGATTCTGAGAAAAGCGAATCAAGCCATGATCATTGATTCATTAGGATGAGAGCAGGGTCAAATGGAGGAACAATGAAGGAGCCCATTTAGCAAGCTGATTAAGGACTGATCGAAGAAGACAAGAGCGGGAGAGGGATTGCATGGAGCAGCAGATATTCCGATCTAATTTACTGTTTCTGAACTATATAAATTATTTTTTTTATAGAATTTGGTTGAATTTTTACGGATTACAACGATGTATTTTAATATTTTTTTAATATTCCAGTGACAAAATTTACAAATTCCAATATTTTGTTAATTTAATTAAATTTTGGTGTTTAAGGTTTATGATTTTTATAGAATTTTGGTGATATTTGTTAAAATATGATGGTTGTTTAAATATTTCGGTAGCGAAAGCTGAAAAATCCGGCGAAATCAAAAGTTTCCGATCGGTGACTGCTCGGTTATCAAGTTTCCGGTTGATAACTAGTTGGTTACCAATTGATTACCATTTGATAACTAGCTGGTAACCAAACTGTTATAATATGGATGCAATTAAAAAGTATTTTAAAATAAATAGATAAATAAATATTTATGAAGTCATCGATGACATTTCTTGGAAGAAGTTTTTTGTGTGGCAAAAATTAATCTAAGCCAAGATTTTGTGGCATTTATCAAAAGTTCCCCATGATTTTATATTTATATATACACAAACCCCTACTAATATATCAGTAAAATTTAAGTTATATAACCTATTTTGCTCAGCCCCTACTAATATATCAGTCCAATAGAAGTTACAAAATCTATTATATTTAAGTAGTCTAGAACCTTGTTAGAAATAAATTAAGGCAAAAAGGGGGGGGGGGGGGGGGGGGAGAGATATTATGTACTTTAAGAAAGATTTCTTCAATACCATTAATAATAAAGATATTATATAACATGAAAACCCGAGAACAATTATAATACAATAATGTTAATATTTTGTTTTCTTGAGAGTCCTACTCCTTCCCAAGACCTAACCTTCAATTAGTTGGGCCGGCCATACTATAATTGAACCGGTTGGCTTCACTGAGATTCTGGCGATAAACAACTTTCACATTTTTTTTATGTATATAACGTGGAGAAGCCAACTCCCCATAGAGCCGTGGAGGAGCTAACTTTAACATTTTTCACATTTGTTTTCACGTTTTACGTGCATTAATGATGCAAGTAGCCTCATAAATGCTTCATTGTACTTGCATCTACCAAAAAATTGACTCATGACTCATATGATATGATTTTTTTTTTTTAACTTTTCCTTTTATCATTTATTTTCTATTGACAAATTATACTTTTATAATCTATTTATAATCTATAATTTATCTATGTGCAACTATTATATAAAATGAGTTTCTTTCTTTTTTTCCATTCAAAATTTTGATTCGATTATTTATGCTCTTGAGTTTTTTTTTTTAAATACCTTTTACCATTTCTTACAACAATTTTAAAAAAATAATAATAATTTTTTTATAAAAAATTTACACTTTTTTAAACTTTTGTTTTGCTTTATTGATTTATCCCGCATGCGCTACGCCTGTGTCATCCTACTAGTTTAACCAAAAATAACTTCCAGTTCTTTCCCAATTTTTTTTCCCACATGCTGATCAAGGCTCAATAAATGTCAGAATATAACTTTCATGGTCTTATGATTTGCAGTAATTGAATTCCAAAAAAATTATAACTGAATATCAAAGATATTTCTAACTTTTGATATTAAAATATTGATTTTATATTTTTTTCATTTTATTTTTTTTAAAGTAAATGTTTTTTTTAAAAGGTTATATATAAATATTTGTATCTGTTTTTGTTATGATTATTAAGTTATGAAACTTGTAGAAATAAATTTTTAATGTTGAAATTATTTCGAACTAACAATATTATAATTACTTACTAAAAAAATCAATATATCAATCAATAATTATCAAATATTAAATTTAATATTTATTATAATTGGTTGCAAATTCTTCGCACAAATTGCTAAATTTAGCTTTAGAAATAACATTATATTGGAGAATAATATTATTTACCTAAATACTAAAATTTTGTTTTAGCACATGAATAGCACCAAACAAGCTAATGCTTATACTTGACAGAGATTCATGATCAACATGGCAGAATTTTTACTTTACTTAAATTTTTGTTAGTAGGAAAAAAAACGAAGCAAAATTTATAATTTTTCAGATAAATGTTTGGAATTACACATTTTAAAGAGCTTAATAGGTTAACATGACTTTAAAATTTTTAAAAGTAATAAGAATATTAAAATAAAGTTTAAAAGTTTCTAACTGAAACTCATATATAAGTTTCAAAGTGTATTTAGACGAGCTTTGTTCAATAATCGTACTTTGTGACTTTGATTGAAAACTTATCTAGTGATCTAAAATTCTTCTAATAAATCATCTAAATATTTTGAACAGCCAAAATCAACTCTAAGATCAAGTCCTGCCAAACAAACTCTTACATTTGGTTTGTCAATTGAAAATGAATTTTTAAATTAAAGGTGATTGACGTTTTAAAAACTAGTTATAAATTTTATTAATTTTTCAGAAAAAAATAAAAATTAAGATAAAAAAATATAATTTAATTAAAATTAAACTTAAATGTTAAATAAAATCTTAATGACGTGGGAGCTTGCGTGTATGCTGCCAAGTAGGCAGCGACCTTTTTCGTCGAACAAATAGTCTATATTCATCTCCCCAGTTAGTGCAGTTCAAATCTCGTACTTATTGTCAACTTTGAACAGCAGTCGAACTGTTCATTAATTATCTGCAAGGTGTGTGTGTGTGTGTGTGCGTATATATATATATATATATATATATATCTGGCCTTAAATTTGAGCCAGCAATCAAGAACCCAAATCATAGTAGTCGAGGCCAGGTACGGAATTTCCTTTGAATACATTTCTAAGGACTTGTTTGGCCATCAGCTCTGTTTAAATTTTTTTTTATCTTTTTCTTAAAAGTTTTTGTCTTTTTCTCAAAAAGTTTTTTGTCTTTTCTGAAAGTCAACAAAATTTACTATTTAAACTTATCAATTTCAACTCAAACTTACACACCAAACACCCCCTAAAATACAGTCTCGTGCTTCTTTTGTACTTGCTGCATATTTTACTGAGTATGTTTTACTGATGATGTTTTGTTTAGTTGAAAGGAAATCATCATCTTCTTTTTTTATTATTTTTTTTAGGAAGAAAGGAAATTGTTGTGATTGAGGGATTTCGTCATGTTCTTGCTTGTGTACTTTGGAGGCTTAGGAATTTATGCGTTTGGAATCTATGAAGTACATTAGTAAATTTAAAAATTATATTATTCAAACTATAAAACTAAATTTAACCGTTGTACTTTCTTGTAATTTCAACAAGAAGAAAGACACATTATATAACATATTAAAGGAGTGTAGTTGACTAACAGTTTTTTTTTTTTACAGTTGTTGTTGTTGTTTTTGGGGGAATTTGGTGAATGAATTTGAGTTAAAATTTTTAAGTTTCAATCGTAAATTTTTTTGAATTTTCAAAAAAGACAAAACTTTTTAGGAAAAAGATAAAAAAAAAATTTTGAATTGAATGGGTTGAGTTAATGCACCAAACTCCCTCTTTATATATTATATATACATTATATAACATACTAAAGGAGTGTAGTTGACTTAAGTTAACTGAATAATTTTATTTTATTTATTTATTTATTTTTTTACTTTTGCTGTTGTTGTTGTTGTTTTTGGGGGAGTTTGGTGAATGAGTTTGAATTAAAATTTTTAAGTTTCAATTGTAAATTTTTTTGAATTTTCAGAAAAGACAAAAAAATTTTGGAAAAAAAATAAAATTTTTTTGGGAAAAAGACAAAAAAAATTTGAGTTGAATGGGTTGAGTTAATGCACCAAACTCCCTCTTTATATATTATATATACACTAAAAGAATATAAGTCGGTGAATAAGTTTTTTTATTTTTTATTTTTTTTTATTTTTACTTTTGGCCGTTGTTGTTGTTGTTTTTTATATATTATTATATATACTAAATGAATGTAAGTCTGGTGAATAGTTTTTTTTTAATTATTTTTTTTACTTTTGCTGCGTTCTTTTTTTTTTTTTTTTTTTTTTACTTTTGTTGTTTTGTTTTACTGTTTAGTGCATAGTATTTTCTTAAACTTTTATTGCTTTGCTACAGTTGTTTTTTTTTTTTTTTAACTTTTCATGCTTTGCTACAGTAAAATGATGCAATATTTCATTGTTTAATAAACAATGATTTTTTTTTTAAATTTTTGTTGCTTCTGTTATACAGTTTTTTTCTACAGTAATGCACAGTAGTTGCTTAATCTACATTAAACTAACGATTTTGTCCCTATCATATGTGTTGATTTTGGCTTATCTACAGTGAAAAGACAGTTTTGTCCTCACATATTTTACTATTTTATATACATTGCAGAGACTTTTTTGCCCCTCTAATTTAGTTGGTTTTCCTTTATCTACAGTGAGTTGACATTTTTACCCCTATTATACAGAAATTGCCGGCTGTCCACACAGTATAATTACTATTTTACGTCTCTTTTTTAGTTCATTTTCTTTTTCCTACAGTGTGTTGTCGGTTTTACCTCTATTTAGAGTTTTTTTTTCCTTAATATTATTTTTACCTTTTTTTACGCTAAATTTTAGACATTAGATTCTGATCTATTGTTATATTGTGTTTTTTGCTCACTTTGTCTTTTTTTGATTTTTAAACGGTTTTTTATATCTTTATTTCGATTTTTTTTTTTTTTTGTGTTTTTGTTTATTTTGTTCTATTTTTTAAAGACCCTTTTTTTTTTTTAAGGATTCTGCATGCAATTTTTTTCCTTTTTTGTTTGTTTTGTTTTATATTTTAACAATCATTTTTTTTTAAGTTTTTGCATGTATATAACCTGATAAATTTTTTTTATTTTTTTTAAAACTGTAAAAAAAAGAAGGGGAGAAAATGGGATATATATATTTTATTTTGTTATAATGTTTTTGTTAGGGTTAGTTTTTTCCTATTCTTTTGAGTTTAAAGATTTTTTTTTCTATTTTTTTTTTGTTTTCTGCTTTATTTTTGTTTTAATTTTTTTCTTTAAATGAGTATAACTACATAAATTTTTTTCTTTTTTGCTTTTGTTTTCGTTTTTATTATTGTTAGTACTATTATCATTTTAATTTTGCATCTTTATTGTTGGAAGAAATTTTGAGAAAAATTATACTTATTATAATTATAATATTTATCTTAACAAACTGTTTTTATTATATATACTCAACTTTTTTATTTATTTTCTTTCCTTCCCCGTGCAATGCACGGGTGTTAAACTCGTATCTTAACTATACTAAAAAGAGAGGGTTGTCTTTTACTCCTTTTTAGAAGGTCGTCCAAAACGATCTTTTTTGAATGTCGTTTTTTTTAATATGGAAAAAAAAAAAAAAAACTTTCTTCTCTTGTCAAGAATTTTGTAGTTTTTTGTTGGTGAAAGCAATGGTTAAGTTTTGATGATAATGATGTGGCGTGTGTTGATTGGAAGGAGAGTACAAGTCTAATATTAAACAAATTACGATGATCAATCAATAAATTCCATAGTATTAATTATCATATTATAAGATTACATGTACTATGCACATGACCACACTAGAAAAATAGTAATATATGGTTGCAATAACTATTCACTTAAATGCTCTATTGTAATGTATCATGCATGTATTATTATAAATTGCAACTACTCACAAAAAATGATGTCTAATTTATGAAATGTTTCAATTATTCACAATTTATTTATCTTTTAGTTGCAACTGTTCAAGACAACTCTTGAACATTTTAACAACACTTATAAGTGTGTTTGTGTGTTATTCAGTTCTCAATCAATCAAAATAATAATGGGAGAATCATACTTTTGTTTGTAAAATTCTTATATTTGTAAGTAACTGAACTTTTCCGCGCGCGCAATTTCTCTATCAAGTAATTGGATCCAATTAATCTCTCACTCTCTATATATACAAATATTGGTTTCTCTCTCTAAAGTACAATACATCGACACAAACATTTTTGATTGATATATTTCTCTCACACACACAAGCACGAAGAAGACCTTAAAACATAAACATGTGTGTAGAGAATTGGAGGAAGAAATTTATATTTCCTTAACTACACTAAAAAGGCGGTTTTGGATCATGTTCATAAGAGGGTCGTCCAAAACGCTGACACTTAAATGTCGTTTTTTATTTGCTTTTTTTTTTTTTTTAATTCTTTCTTGTTTTTAGTTTGAATTAATTAGTTTGCAGAAATGCATTAGTTGTAGTTGGCTAAGTGGTTTTTTTTTTTTTAACCGTTGGCTAGGTGGTTTGAATAGACGGGTTGAGGTTCCTTTCTTTTCGTCATTTTGTTTTTTTTATTTTTATTTTTATTTTTATTTTTTTCAATTTTATTACCTCTAGTCCTACTTTTTCCCCATAAAAATATTATATATTTGTAATATATTTTATTCAAATTTGTCATGTCAAAATTGTTTTTCTTTAAATATGATCTTAACTTACTGCAATGTTGACAACTACTTAGGAGTCTTTTCTTGAATGACATCTATTATCTCAAGTTTTTGATTGAAGTACACTATGCAATTTGTATTTGAACTTTTTATCCCACATGTTTAGTTAATTTATTACAATTTATGTTGTAAGATTGATTTGTCAAATACAACATTACTGTATACTCTTTCTAAACGCCCAATTATTGTTTTTAAAGATTTTAATCTCTGATACTATTTTTTTTAAAATTCATCATCTATCTATAAATTCTATATTATTATGTTATTAGATTATAATGCTACACGTGTAAAGCACGTACCCCACTAGCATTATACATAAGAAATAGCGATTTTCTAAAACATGCATATGTTCTCTTTGATAACCCTCAAAAAGTAGATTTCTAATTTCTATTCGATGCATGATAATTAATGAATTAAAGATTAGGCCTTTATAAGTTTTAGGACAAAATATTTCTATGTTACTTAACAATTTGAACTGACATCTTATGAAAAACTAAAAAAAGATAGCTCCCTTGTAAAATAAAATAACAAAAAAAAAAAAAAATCAGTTAGATGTGGATGGAAAAAAAAAAAATAACTATTTTACTTTTGTACGCAACTTAAAAAAAATCCAGAAATCAATATGTGTGTGTGTGTGTGAAGCAATCTTTAAGTACGAAAACTAATACAACTTTTTTTCTTTATCGGTGAAGAAATGTTACAATAACTAAACCTTGCCTGAGGCCCTTTCGTCCACTGGCAGGAGGAGAGAGGAGGGAGTAGGGAGGGTTTTTATTGGGTCAGGATTTGTGGGTTTTGATCTCATTTATACTCTTTATTTTTTATTTATAGGATGACAAAGGTTATAATATGTGCTTATATATATGTATATATGTACTTTAGTAATCAATTTGTAGATTCTAGAATTCCTTGTGTATGGGGTGAATACTATCTTTTGGTTGTTTTGGATCAAGGACTTATTTTTAACATGGAAATTATTAATATGGGATTTCAGTATGACAACGAAAATCAAAGAAAATTATTATTTTGCAAGATAACATATACATCAAATCTTATATTGGTAATTAATTTTTTATTTTACACATCATATACTATTCTCATCTTTTCTCTTATTATGCAAATGACCCCTCTATTATTAATTTGTCAAAAATTAGATAAAAAGACATCATGTGCTAGTAGTGAGGACAACTTTGAAATCATTATCTTTTCATTTTGGGTATAATTATAGTTCGAGATCATTTCTAAAAATAACTGTAAAAAAAAAAAAAAAAAAAAAATTCCCCTGTTTTACAAATAATTTAAACTCAAAACCAGTATTTGTGACCAACTAACTAAAGACATTACTTTACATAGACTGCAAGGCGAGAGAGGATGGCACTCCATTTATTCCATCAATCAATCTGTTCAATTTCACAACTAAATTGCAAACATCAAAAGTTCACGTTTCAACCGGTCGGACATCAAGTAGATTTGCCGCATGCAAAGCCAGCTCCGTTGCAAATCAAAACACCGATAATATTGCTCGACGATCTGGAAACTACAGTCCTACAGTTTGGAACTTCGACTATATACAGTCTCTTAAAAGCGATTACGGGGTACATACCATTGATTTTTTTTTTTTTTGGCATTTAACACAAAACGACATGCCCATGACCAGCTAGGTTTTCCGAGTAGTACTACTAGAGATCCTGATCATTGAATAATAATTGCAGGGAGAGACAAACGTTAAACGAAACAACAAGCTCAAGGAAGAGTTGAGAATGATGCTTGAGAAGGAGACAAATCCTTTGGTTCAACTAGAGCTTATCGATGCATTGCAAAGGCTTGGAGTATCCTATCATTTTGAGGAAGAAATAAACAACTTGTTGAAAGGTATTTACCTGATGAGTAAAATCCAGGTCATGGTACATGGAAGGAGAACAATTTACATGCCACGGCTCTTGAATTTAGACTCCTGAGGCAGTACGGATATTGGGTGAATCAAGGTGAATTATTTCAAAATTTTAACTTAAAAAAAAAAAAATAAAAAAAATTGTGTAGTTTCAACTAATAAATCAATCAAATATGGCTAATATGCAGTTTTGAATTATTATATATTGTAGAGACTTTCAATACTTTCAAAGATGAGACAGGAGATTTCAAGGCATGCCTAGTTCATGACACCATGGGATTGCTTTCTTTATACGAAGCTTCATTCCATTTGATAAAGAAGGAAAGCGTTTTAGAGGAAGCTCGAGAGTTCGCGACCAAAAATCTTGAGGAGTACATAAGGCGAAATAAAGAACAACAAAATTATGTATCCAAATTAGTTGGCCATGCCTTGGAGCTTCCACTGCATTGGAGATTGCCAAGATGGGAGGCTAGGTGGTTCATTGATGCATACGAGAAAAGACCAGACATGAATCCGACACTGCTTGAATTTGCTAAACTGGACTTTAACATCGTACAATCAACGCATCAGGAAAATTTAAAGCATGCGTCGAGGTAAGATCAGCGTTAGTTTTCAATAATCACAGTCCTAAAGCATTATTATTCACGATTAAAAAAACTGTGAGAAGTTAAATCCGAAATCCATAGTCAAAATTTGCTTAGTTTTTGAATTTTAGTACTAGTTGACTTGATTATTCTTAAAAAAATTGATTTCTAGTTTTGATTCTGACATTGGTAATTAATATTCATGGTTCCTATATATACATGAAAAGGTGGTGGAATGAGGACTCCGGCTTCCCACAAAAGTTGACCTTTGCTAGAGACAGGTTGGCAGAGTGTTTCTTCTGGGCAGTGGGGATGACATCCGAGCCAAACTTTGAATATTCTAGGA
>VYVB01000705.1:0-74439 GCA_009761775.1 Ficus carica | reverse complement strand
ATCGTAAACATCTCGTGGGGCAGAGGACCTTTGGAAATTTTGTGTTTGATTGGAAATCTTTGTCATTGGAATTCTTGAGATGACGAGGTGCTTGTCATTATCTCCTCTCTGTATAGCATCAGTAAAAGGCTCTAATCATCTTACGAAAATATTACTCAAAGAACAAACAAGAGATGATGAGGTGCTTGTCATTATCTCCTCTCTGTGTACCCTTCTTCTTCATCTTCAATTCTCGAGTTTGTTTTTCATCTGCTCCTGTTGTGCCTCAATGCCATCCCGATGAGAGCTCCGCTCTTCTCCAACTCAAGGGCTCTTTCTCACCTACTTCCTTGTTTGATGCCTGTGTTAGGACAAATTATAATCCAACACCATGGAATGAGCGCACAAATTGTTGCACATGGAATGGAATCACGTGTGACGGAGTTACAGGGCATGTGATCGGCCTTGAGCTCTCTTGCGACACTACTCTTAAGGGCGCTATTAGCTCCAACAGCAGCCTCTTCTTCCTCCGCCATCTCCAAAGCCTACTTCTTAGAGATATTGACTTTGAAGGCTCTCCTATTTTACCCGAGTTCGGCCAGTTCAAGAACTTGACCGATCTTGTCCTGTACAACTCAAACTTCAGTGGCCATGTGCCTTTGGAAATCTCTCATCTCTCCAAATTGGTCAGCCTGAGACTCTATGGAGATTATCATCACCGACTCACAATAGAGGAGGATACCTTCAAAGCCCTCGCTAAAAACTTAACCAGCCTAACAATACTCAACTTTTACAACATTGACATGTCTTCTGTGTCACCTCTCTCTTTAACAAACTTGTCTTCTTCTTTAACATCTCTTAATCTCATCTCTTCTAACTTGCACGAAGAGTTGCTGGAGAACATGTTCCAGATGCCCAAACTTGTGGAACTTTACATAAGTGATAACCATCTTAATGGCCAGATTCCTTGCTCCTTTATAAACCTTCAACGACTCAGGGTCTTATATCTTTCATACAACAATTTCTCAGGCCAACTTCCTGAAGTCTGCAACAATTTCTCACAGAAATCCCCTCCAGATGGCTCTTCAAAGTATCTAGTGGAAAGCGCTCGTCCAAATTTAAACGCTCTGTCGCTCCATGGTAACTTACTAAACGGTACAATACCTTCATGGATTTATGAACTGCCATATTTGGAGTATTTACATCTCGACAATAACCTTTTTACTGGTGAGATCAGAGAGTTCAAGAGCATCTCGCTGCGGAGCCTCTCCTTGAACGAAAATAAACTACGTGGAATCATTCCAAGATCAATATTCCATCAGGCCAAACTCAGACATTTGAGTCTTTCATCAAATAATCTTACAGGTACCGTGGAGTTTGAAAAACTTTTAAATTTTAAAAAGTTAGAGACTGATGGTTATTTTTGTATGTGAATAGGTGTAGGTTGTGTTTGGGCAATTATATTGATACTAAATAGACATAGGGGGTATGGGTTTTTGGTTTGAAAGGCAGATGGTGTTTTAGACTTTAGAGTCTGATAGTAGATGTTATAGGTTATGATGACAAAGTAGGCTATAATGGGTAGAGGACAAAATACTTGACTTTTGGAAGAAAGCGACACGTGAATAAGCTTCAGTACATAAGCTTGTTTAACAACATACAAAGCCTATTTATAGTTGTGTAAGTCATAGAAATTATTAACTGACTTCATACGTGGTTACAAGTTTTTACTCTGAAACTTTCTCATCTAGGACATGTTTGATGCACAAATTCAGTTTGAGTTGAGTTAAAATTTTTAAGTTTAAATAGTAATTTTTGTTGACTTTTTCAGAAAAGACAAAATTTTTTTAGAGAAAAGACAAAAAATATAATAAAAAAATACAATTTAATTTAAGTTGAACTTATCAATCAAACGGGTCCTTAACTGGCCATTACATGTGATTATCATTAGTTATTCAAGATTTGTTTGCATCTAGATTTTTCTACATGTAATATTGCAAATATCTTTATAATATTCTAGAAAGTTAGAGAAATAAGTAACACTTTTATCGGAGATCATTTATCTTTTTTTAAATCATTTAATATTAACAACTTCATAAATTATATGTTTCACACTTTATAGTCTGATAGTCGATGTAATAGGTTATGATGACAAAGTAGGCTATGATGGGTAAGTTGATGGGCCATGACAAAATACTTGACTTTTTAGAAGAAAGTGAGAATGTGAATGTATGTAAAAGCTTTACTCTTTGTGCAACCAATTTCTCAAATTGTAAATATTTTTGTAATCATAACTTTTTTTCATCATTTTTTTAATTAAAAAAAAACTATTTTATCATTTTTTTAATTTAAAAAGGGGAGTCTGTCGTAAAGCCCCTTTGAGGGATTCTATCATAGAGTCTAATTTTTTAGATCATTCAGATCAAAATTTGTGAGAATGATTACAGAGTTACACAAAATGTCACATGCGTATGGCCGTAGAGGATTACTCCCTTAAAGCCCCATCCTTTCTCTCTCCTCTTCTCTCTCTCTTCCCCTCTCTCTTCCCCTTTCTCTCTCTTCTCTTCTCCCGACCCACCTCCGGCAACCCCCCCCAACCACCGGCCCCGCTGGCCCCCAGCCCCCATTTCGCCCCCCGGCCCCCCACCCTGCCCGACGGCTTCCTCCCCCAGCCTCCCCACCCCCCGCCTCCCTCTCTCTCTTCTCTTCTCCCGACCCACCTCCGGCACCCCCCCACCACCGGCCCCTCCTGTCCCCAGCCCCCATCCCGCCCCCCGGGCTCCCCCACCCTGCCAGGCGGCCCCCCTCCCCTGGCCTCCCCACCCCCCCCGCCTCCCCCTCTCTCTCTTTCCTCTTTCTCTTCCCGACCCTTGGCCCCCCCACCCCCGGCCGGCCGGCGACCCACCATCCCACCCCTACCCGCAACTCCCCCTCTCTTTCTCTCTCTTCTCATGTCAGGGGTGGTGTAGGGGGCCGGGGCTAGGGTGGGTTAGAGAGAGAGAGAGGGGAAGAGAGACGGGGAGTCGGGGGGGTGGGGAGGACCGGGGAGGGGGCTGCCGGGCAGGGTTGGGGGCCGGGGGGCGGGCTGGGGGAAGGCGGGGCCGGTGGTGAGGGTTGCCGGAGGTGGGTCGGGAGAAGAGAAGAGAGAGAGGGAAGAGAGAGAGGGAGGAGGGGGGTGGGGAGGCCGGGGGAGGAGGCCACCGGGCAGGGTGGGGGGGCCGGGGGATGAACTGGAGGCTGGGGGCCAGTGGTAGGGGGTTGCCGGAAGTGGGTCGAGAGAAGAGAAGAGAGAGGGGAAGAGAGAGAGAAGAGGAGAGAGAGGATGGGACTTCAAGGGAGTAATCCTCAACAACCATGTGCATGTGACCTTTTGTGTAACTCTACAATCATTCCCATGCATTTTAATCTGAATGGTCCTAAAATTGGACTCTATGGTAGAGTCCCTCAAAGGGAGTCTACGGCAGACTCCTCCTTTAAAAATAAAAATTATCTTATTTTAAAATTTATTTTGTATAATATCTTTAAAAAAAAAAGAAAAGAAGTTTTTTTAAAATCTTCTTATAAATTTGAAACACTATTTTTTCTCATTTTAAATAATATTTTATTGTCAAAATGAAAATTTTACATATCAAAATATTATCTTCTTCTTAAAATGAAAAAATTTTCCCATCTAAAATTTTTTAAAAAAATTAAAAATAAATACGTAATCTAGAATCTTAGCATAAGCTTGTTTTCAGCTTTACCTTTACAACAACACACAAAGCCTATTTATAGGTCGGCAAGTCGTAGAAACAAGTGTAACTGACTTCATATGTGGTTACAATTTTTTACTCTGGAACTTTCTCATTTAACCGCCATTACATGTGATTATTAGTAGTTATTCTAGATTTGTTAGCTTCTAGACTTTTCTACATATAATATTGCAAATATTTTATATAATATTTAGAAAGTTGGAGAAATAAGCCGCACTTTGAGACTCTTTATCTTTCTTCGATCAATCTCTCATTTAATTTTAACAACTCTATAAATTATGCGTTTGATAGCCTCTTGATTTTGGGTTTATCATCATGCAACATAAGGGAGTTCCCACACTACCTCATTTAACCAAATACCGTGAAGTGTTCCTAATTTGTTGTGGGAAGTCAGCAAGAATTTGATTTTTCATTTAGATCTTTCCCACAACTATTTAACCCAAATAGAGGCACTTCCAACTTGCTAATTCTAACTTAGTTCCAACTTTTTTTCAGGACCTCTACTAATTCCATCAGCACCTAATTTAAGGTACTTTGGTGCCTTGAAAAATCAATTCTCAGGAGAAATCCCAACTTCTATTTGCAACATGACAAACCTTAAGATTGTCGATTTATCTCATAACAACTTGAGTGGAATTATTCCTCAATGCCTGGGAGACTTCAGTACAAGTCTCGAAGTTGTTGATTTGCGAATGAACAAATTACGGGGCCCCATCCCTGCAACATTTAGAGAGCGCAACAGTTTGAAGTTTATTAATTTGAATGGGAATGAGCTGGAAGGACCGCTATCAAGATCTTTGGTGCATTGCAGAAATCTTGAAGTTCTAGATATTGGAAACAACCGGCTAAGAGACACGTTCCCTGACTGGCTAGAATCTCTTCCGAAGCTACAGGTTCTAGTCCTAAGAGCTAACAAGTTTAATGGTTCCATTGGGAATCCTAAAACCGGATCTCCCTTTCGTCAGTTAAGAATCATGGATATTTCCCACAATGAGTTCAGAGGTGCTTTTCCAATCAAATATATTGAGAATTTCACAGCTATGATGGATGCAGAGAAAGTCAAAATGGAGTATATGAGAGACATTACTTACTTTTATTCAATAGTGGTGTCTATGAAAGGTTTGGATGTGTTGGTAAAAATCCAAACTCTTCTGACAACCATTGATTTATCAAGCAATAATTTCACAGGCGAGATTCCGCAATCGATTGGAAGACTTGAATCACTCAAGGGTCTTAACTTTTCTCACAATAGGTTGCAAGGTAATATACCATCGTCATTGGGAAATTTGACTAATCTCGAATGGTTAGATCTCTCTTCTAATGAGCTTGTTGGGAGGATTCCTAATCAGCTGGTGAGTATACCATGGCTTGCATCCTTGAACCTTTCTCAGAACAAATTGGTGGGACCAATACCTAGTGGACGGCAATTCAACACATTCAACAACGACTCATACAGTGGAAACCCATGATTGTGCGGATTTCCTTTGTCTCAATTATGCGGCAACATAGAAGTGCAACCCAATCAAGGTGATGACAGAGAGCACGACGAAGGCATGTTTAACTGGAAGGTGGTGATGATGGGTTATGCAAGCGAAGTGGTGATCGGGATATCTGTGGGATACATGGTGCTTTTCAATAGAAGTGGTGATCGTTGGTTTATGAAAAGGCTTGGAAGAGAACGGCGACATTGTAATACCAAGTATTTCAGTATTTACACGATTTCTTTTATTTTAAGAAATTTGTACAATTTTTAAGATACGCATGAAAAAACCCGGTTAAGGGTTTTTATTTCGTTTTGTGAGTTTTATGATATTCTAAGACTCGGAAATGATTACTTAGACAAGCAAATGACCTTTTAGGCGAAAAGTAGCGAAATCGCCAAAATTTGCATGTTGGTCAAAGTTTGACCGAAAACGCCGACGGTTGACTAAAAAGTCAACGGTTGACCACGGGAGTCAAAATTTGGCGAGAAAGTCAGCGGTTGACAAGAAAGTCAATGGCGGACGAGAAAGTCAAAGATTGACCCGAAAAAGTTAAGAAAAAGGCTGTACGATTTAATAGTTCGCAGTATAATATTGTACTGCATAAAGCTATTTTTATGATTAAAATGATATGTTTAGGATTCAAAACCACCATAGAAAGTCAAGCACAATAATTAGAATATTTTGGGCCAAGTGGTTCCGAGTTAAGAAAAAGTTTTTATACAGTCCATTTAAACACAGGTGAATTTTGGACTGCGGTTCAATTAACTAATACTGCGTATAAGAGAAACCAGTATTGGAATTACCTGTGGTAATTGAAAAATGGATTATTTAAAGAGGATTGGTGGCAAACAAGCCTTAGTGAGGCTTACCTCACTAACTTTATAATTATTGCATCATAATTAGATTTAATTAGTTAGTTAGTTAGTTAGAAAGTAAGTTTAGAATCTTCCCTTTGGTTCCACCCAAGCACAGCCGACCACCTACACCCCCTCCCCTCTAATTTCTGATTTTTTCAAGGACCAAGTGGTGCAAATACTTGAAACTTCCAACCTCTATAAATAGGGGTGGTTTTAATTCAAAAAAATTGGTAAAATGCAACCAACCTCTTGTCATTTTTCTTGAGCAAGAATCCAGATTTTGAGAGGGGAGAAAGAGGGGAAATTTTAATTAGGATCAAGAGGGAATTAAGCTTAGGGTGTTTGGTTTTGTGAGGAAAGCAAGCAAGGAAGATTGAGAAAAATTTTGGGAGTCTTTTCCTAGCCTTAGAACCGGCTGTGGGCAGCAAGGAATAGGCAGGGAAAAAATTCAAAAACTAAGGGGGAGTTAGGGTTTTAAGTGCTGAATTTTGGGTTAGAACATCACCCTTGGGCACAAGAATTTTGGTGCTCAAATTAGGCCAAAAAGGGCAGCTATAAGGGAGAGAAATCAAGGAGGAAACAAGAGTTTTGGTGGCTGGAAATTGCAGCAGCTGTGGGGCGGATTTGCAGCAGCTTGGTGGCCGAACTTGGGGCTAGAAAAGCAGCAGGAATTGGACTTCAATCCACTATTTCAACCGGCTGTGGTGAAAGAAGAAAAAGGAGAAGAAAGGGCAGCCAAACTCTTGGTTGTTAGTAAGGTAAAACCCTTGAATTCCAAGCTTTTCATTTAAATTTCATTTGGAGAAATTTAAATGTATTTGATGCAAGTTTTGTAAGAGCATAAGCTCATAGGTTTCTCTTGCTGCCCTAGCTTAGAAATTAGGGTTTGTGCTTGAAAATTTAAGGTTTTTGTTGGTGGTTGTAAATGTGCATGTTAGGTGTTTGTGTTTTGTTTAGGGTTTTGTATATTTGTGTAAAATGTTCATGTTAATGTGTTTGTTGAATGTTAAATGTTAGAAACGTCCCTGCATGCTTGAATTAGGCTCCCGACGTGTTCGGTTGAGGTAAGGTGAACGTAATAGGACGTAAGTGAAATCGAAACCGAAAAATGGCCTCCTCGGGTAGGTTTTGCCCAGTCTTGGGAAAAGCAATTTTTGGGGCCCTTAGAGGCCGAATTAGGAGAAACTCAAAACACGAAAGTTGTAGATTAGGGTTTTTCCTAGGGGGATGAGGAGCATTTTTTCAAAATAAGGCTCCAATGGCCTTGATTTTCTGTAAAAACCGAACCTGACCTGCCCAGGAGCCATACACGACCAGAGTTAGTTCAACACAGATTTTGGACAGGTTAAGGTCCAAACTGGATTTTACGTAAAACACGAAAGTTGTAGGGCTTTTCAAAAGCTAAAACTTTCATGAAGAAAACTTTTTCAAATTCTTTGTTTATTTTTAAACTGTGTCGGTTCTTGAAAACTGTACAGGAAAGGAGAAATACCTGTACAGGATTTCCCAAATTAATACAGAAAAAGGTGAATTTACTCTTACACTGATAAATTGGCATTGTGAAACTGTTCCAACGGCAGTTTCCAATAGTCAATAATTTTTACGAATTTTACTTTATGATTTCTAAAATTTTAAGTGAAATAAAGGATTTTGGGGTACCAAAAACATAAGGTTTTCTAAAAAGAAAACAAAAATGAATTTTTGTGATTTAAAGCGGATATAATAACCCGAGTAGGATAGATTTAAACCTTAGGGCTATTTAAAGTAACCAAGTGGGTTCACGTAACGCAAAGTAAGGGAATATAACTAAAGTTATATAAGAATGTTGGTTTACCAACAATTCTAATCCTTACTCTTTTTCGATAACAGAACACATTACACGACGGTGTCCCAACGAGCTTGAGCTTATAACTGGACACAGCAATTCTAAACAAGGTAAGTACAACCACCGCCTACAGCATAGGCTTTGATTTGATACTTGCCTAAGTACGCTTTAAATGTATGATTTATTGTATGTTCGGTAGTATAGCTTTGCTGTGTTATTTATATGCCATGTTAATTACATGTTTTATATTAAGTGTTAAGAGAAGTTTTATGCTATGTTTTATGTGTGAATGCTATGTTATGTGTAAAATGCTATGTTTAAGTATATGTCATGAAATGTTAGGAACATGTTAAGATTAAGACATGCCATGATTTAGTTGTGTGAAACATCACGAAGTATGTTCATCAGTAATAAAAATGAAATCAAGTATAAGATAAAGAATGACATGAAAATAAGTAAGTTAATTGTGTCGTACCGACCCGCGTAAGGTCGGGTTGGACTATGGATTGAGTTGGAAAAAGATTGGCCACCCCAACCAATTCATAGTTGCGCGCCCGGTACGAACACTATAGGGCCCATATGTTAAGTAAGATAAGTAAGTAAGATTTGTACGATAAGAAAGAATAAGAAAGCATAATTGGTTCATGCATATGTAGGATAAGTTACGCTAAGTTAAGCTAAGTGATGCTATGCTATGCTTAGTTTATGTTAGTTAGATATATTGTTTTGTGTTGTGTCGCGGTATAGGATAGTTGTACTTGCTGAGCGAAAGCTCACTGTCTTACGTTTATGCTGTAGGTAAGCAATCTGCCAGCAATTCTTGATGCAAGATGGAGAGGCGAGGCTTGGCGGACTGTGAACCGTGGGAAATGTAGATCCGCTATGTGTTTTGAATTTATTTTATTTACGTTTATTAAATTGAGATATGCTAAACAACTATTGCCTATTAATTGTTATATTTTATGTACGCTCTCGTGTGCGAGGCACACTGTAAAAAAAAATAAAAAAAAAAAAATTTCCGCTGTTTTGTCGATTAAGTATGTATGAAATATACGTAAGTATGCATGGTAACGGCCTGTGCTAGGCGGGTCGTTACAGACATATCTCAATCACTCCCTTAAGAGGCAAGAGCAGAAGAAGAAACTAAGAAGCAGAGGAAAATGGTCCTTTCTCAAAAAGTCTCTAAAATAAAGGTAATATTTTTGTAACTGAAACCCTGCTTTTTTCTTGTCATGTTCTGGGACAAAAAATAATCAGTTGTATAATTGTTTGCTTAATCTTCTTGTGTTTGTTTGGTTTTCCACTCTACAGGAAGGTGCATGAAAAGAACTATGTATCAGGTCTGCCACCAGTATCTTATCTATTATACGATAATCTCTTGTTCCCCTACTATGTAGCTAGAGTGCATGAATAAACAGATCATGTTCTACCTTTTGGAATCTTAAATGTGATACCCATTGAGGTTTTGGTCATAGTAATTTTGTTCTTATTTGTATTTTACAAATAAAAGTTCTCTGCATCTTTCAATCCTATTATGTTAGAAAAAAAATTAGAAAAATAATCAAAAACCTTTTGAAACGGCTTATTGACGTCGCGAGTATAAACCTTCTTTTGACAACCATACTCCAATTACCTACCCTCTTCAATTAAGATTTAATCTAGAAAACTAATAACAATAACACTGATACTTATAAAACCGAAAATGAATGAGCTTGCTTTCAATTCAACAACTATAAACTTGGCCCCAAATGCCTTGATGAATAAGACACCTGTAGTTTTCACAAACAAGTTCAACTGTAGATAACTAAAAGTTGATTTAACATGGAAAATATTTCCTCATGAAAGTGATCCTGATTCTCTAATTAGTCGAGCGTTATCGTTTAAAATCCAACATGAACAACTAAGCATGAATGCCAACAAGCAAGATTGCCAAAAAGAAGACCAATTTATTTGAAGAGTTCGGGGTTCAGCCAGCCATCCAAAAGGTTTAAAAAAAAAAAAAAGAATTTATCAGTTTTGTGAAGTTTCAACTTTCAACTACCAATTCAAAGAAGTGAAAACATGAAGAATTGGACGAAAAACAAGAAATTGAAGATTGCAGCATATGTAAAACTCACTTGCTAATGTCATCAAGGTGGTCATCAAAATCGACAACATCTTGCCATTTTTCAGTTGAAATATAATCCAACAGAACCTCATTTGCTAACGGCTCCTTGATGGTCAGATGGTACCCTGCATCTGATCCAACTAGCTTCCAGTTTTTGTATGCGTCCTTTGTATAAAGCTGGTTTTAGGGAGGAAAAAAAAAAACACAAAATGAAAGGTTGTATTAGAATTAACGTAGAAATTGGAACATGCTATGTCGAAATTGTACATGAGTCATGACAATACATCATTCCCAGGGTAACAGTCTTAATCACCAATAATAAGCATTTACATCGAGAGAAAATCATAGTATAAAGACAAAGCGGTTGAAAACTCAAGCGTACTCATATTGGGCATGCTGATGCCCGTCTCCAAAACTCACATGGGTCGTCCCCCAAGCAGATGAGACTGACTTTGTATGGGATGTGGTGCTGGGCACCACTTATGATTTTTATTATTTTCGTACAAATAACACCAAAAACAATGTGAATTATCTGCATCCCATAGGCATTACCAAATACCAGTTCATGTTCACTTGATCTTGAGCTTAAAGATAAATAACTTATAAAAGCATACTCAATCTCACAAATGCCATTTCAGAGCAAACGAAAAACTCTTTTCACCTTTGAAAGCTAGACTAACAATAGCTGATTACAAAAGATACTAGAAATTACATACTGCAAAGCTAACAATACCCTTATGCTGATTACAAAAGATAAGCAACTTCAAAATTCTGTACATAATCTCTCATCAAGAATAAGAACGAAAATGATCTCTAACCTGCATAACAGGGCTCCGATCCTTAGACTTTTCCAAAGCTGCAAGCTTTTTGTTATCTAACTACAAAATCATCAAGAGAAAAAATAAGTTAATAATAAAATTATCTCAATTCCCACAAAAAACCACACAAAATCACGTCGCAAGAATTCAAATTCAAGCACGTACAGAAAAAATAGCCGTTTGAGGAAAGTAACGAGATATGTGATCGCCAATATTCTTGGCCACACCACCAAGCTCATTGGCATCAAATCTCTAATTAGTTTAGCCTCGTCGTCTAAAATCCAACATGAGCAACAAAGCATGAATGCCCATAAGCAAAATTGCTAAAAAGAAGACCAATTTATTTGAAGAGTTCAGGGTTCAACTAGTTTCTGCCATCCAAAAGGTTAATATATAACTTTCAACTACCATGAAAGAAGCAAAATATAAAGAAATCGGACGAAAAGCAGGAAATAGAAGTTTGCGGCATTTGTTAACTCACTTGCTAATGTTATCAAGGTGGTCATCAACATGTACAAATCTTGCTATTTTTCAGTTGAAATATGACTCGGCAGAACCACATCTGCTAATGGCTCCTTGGTGGTCAGATGGTACCCTGCATCGGAATCGGATCTACCTATTTTCCCATTTTTGGACGCGATCTTTGTATATTAGAATTAAATAACGAAATGTACACGATAAAGCATCATTCCGAGCTAACAGTCTTAATCTCAGATATACATCTTAAATCACAAGTTTTCCAAGGTTTATAAAACTAAAATGAATATGTTATCTTTTGTTTGGCTTCTGACAAGTTTTTTTTTTTTTTTTTCCTCCTTTTTTGCTCTGAAAGGATGAAATGATAACCATAGCGGGGACTGCCTCCCGAGTACGAAAACAGAGGATGACGCATATGCTAAAGCCTAGCTCTCACTCAAAACTAAAAGCCCTTACTCCAATTTTTAAGAGTTAAACGCCCTAGTTCATTACTACCGAGAGTAATAAATCACAAAAGCTAACAAACAAACAAAATTTTTAGTGTGTGAAGCAAGAAATTACAAGATAAAATCACACCTCTTCGAGATTGATATGCACGACATCTCTCGATTTGGACAATAATTATTAGGCTCCACCAGTAGCAAATTAAGTTTGCGTTATTTTCATCAAATTAATTTTGATTTTAAACATCATACTACCTCAAACTTTTATGTTATTATGCAAATGAGACATCCATCATTAATTCATCAAAAATTGAAAGGAAAAAAATTTATAAAACCTTTGATTTCTCGTCAACCTAGTTAGTTCATCACCAAGGAGCGAGAATTTTTTTTTTTTTTAAAGGAGGCGTGAATTAAACCAAATTTTGAATTAAAAGATTAATCGACTTTTTATCTTTCTTTTCTTTTTACGTAAACTTTGTAATCTAATTTAACAAAAAAATCCAAAATACGAGCGTATAGTAGTGTAATTTAATTTTTTGTTATTTGGGGTTTCAAGTTTGAAATAATTTAGAAGTTAAATCTTGGGATATAATTGAAACCTTTAGAAAATATCTAAGTGGATTGTATAATTTCAAAATTTCAGATGAGAAAAATTATGAGCTTATTTGGGAAAAAAAAAAAAAAATTGTGATTGGGTATCATTGGGGCAGGGGACAGCTACCCCGTGGGACCAACATGGCTCCGCTATTGACCATCACCAAGAGCTATTGTTGGTATGGCAAGAGTTCCGCCCCTATATGTGGTAATTATTTTCAAAATGTTTTGTTTTGTTTTATTTTATTTTTTTTTTTCTAAGAATCCTTTTTTATTTGTCTGCCAAATGACTCTAAAACAAAGAATATTCTCCTCTATCATCACCCTTGCATGATGATTTTTTGTCTAATTTTTAACATATTAATGACAAAAAAAACGACAACAAGTATTCAACTACAATGACCTCTAAAAAGCACACATGACCTTGCAAAAAATGAAACTCGTGAATCGAGACACTAAAAAAAAAAAAAAAACCGACATAAATAGGGAACAGAGTCTAAAACGATATCAATAACTGTGAACTTAATCAGAAAGGAAAAAAGACAACAAAACATAAAATGACATATCCTCAAAAGGGCATAAATATAAACACGACAATGACCAGGAAATTACAAAGATATTTAATTACGTAAATTGTCAACATATTTAAGAAGGAGATAGACATATAAACGACTTCAATAAGAAACAACAGTGCGTAAAAACCTATTAACACGAAAGGAGATGAATCAAAGAAAAAAACGACAAAGCTATAAGAAACAATAGCAAACTCTGTAATGACACATACACAGTAGAGGTTCGAACAAGTAGTGAGTAATTTATTTTGGATTGGATAGTAGAGTTTATACAGGTCACTAGATATTTCGTTATTTTCTTTTATAATTTTTTTCTTCTTCCGTAAATGATGAGAGTCGACAAGTAGTACTACAAAGTACACATTTACTAGCAACTTTATTCTTTTTTTTTTTTTTGGCTGAGAATACTAGCAACTTTATTACACACTCGTACCCACCTTCCAAAAGTTTAGTGCACTAATTCAAGAGCAGTAAATTAAAAGGAATAATGCAATTAAGAATAATCATGATCCACAATATAAAAAATGTGATTAAGATGTAACTAATAACGACCATTTTTAGAGAGAGGGAGAGAGAGAGAGAATTTTCAAAAGAACCCGCCTTCACAGATGCTTTCAAGTCTTATTTTACTAACAATAGCTGCTGGTCCTAAACGCAACATTGAACGAAACATGTTAACAGATTAATAAACGACTGCAAAAAACTAACAATTTGGAAAAAGAAACGACATGTCGTTTGGTAGCTGTGGGGGACAGAGTCTGAAAACAACGCGATCGTTTCAAAACATTAATGAAGATGACGTCGTTTACAAAGGCCTGAAGGGAAAAGAAAGTAGAAAGACAGAGAAAGGGCAACTAAAGTAGAAGGCCACGTCAGCATTAATAATCAAAGTGCCATGTCATCAGAATTGTAATCTTAATTGTAATAATGATTGTAACATAAACTCCCTAAGAAAAACTATTAATAGGGCGTGAAGGTACGAGATTTGCATATTTTTGAAAATATCTGAGAAATAGAAGAATTTAGACTTTTGTTGAGAGAATTAGAATCTTGTAGTTCTAGATTTTAGTGATTAATTCTAATAAAGCTTTGTATGCATTTTTTGTTGTTTGATCAAATTTCAGCACAAACAGTAACATTACTGTGGAACTACAGAAATAAAGACTCAAACGACATTAAGAAATGCTCATGCATCTCAAACCCTCACAAACTTTAACACGAACACACATACATCTATAGATTTATATATATGAAAATTTATACAGCAGCATGAGACCATAACTATATCAAGAGCATCGATCTACGCCCACGCCTCAGTTAGCTGCAGGAACATCAAATCAAATACCCGTTAAGTTTGGATAATTACAACATATAGGGGCAGATCGTTATATCACGCCGGCAGTAGGTGGTGGTCAGTGGTGGAGCCCCGTTGGTCCAAGAAGGGCAGCTAAAGGGCTCATTTACTTTTATACCCCAATCCCAAAAACTTTTTGAAATATATTTATTATTTGTCCATCTGAAATTTCGAAATTACAAATTTTACTTAACTAGTTTTCGTAGTTTCAAATATATTCCCAGATTTTACTTACCTTTATGGCTTGAATAACATAAAGATTGTGTTACGGCACAGCCGGCCACTATTGGGACTCGTGGCAAGATTTATAGTAGAACATTGGGGTTCGAGTCCTTTTCAAGGTATAATATTGAGTATTAAAAATGTTCATTAAATTAGAATACGTTCGTCGGTAGATCACAAAATCTTTGTGATTTTCTCTTTCTAGCTTTATTTCTCCATATTCCATGTATGTCTCATTGACAATCCCAACAGTTCCCCATGATTTGAATTTTGGATTGGAACATTAATTACATTTTTCATCGTATTTCCTCTTCTAACTTATCTTTTAGATCTCTACTAACATTAGCTCCATAAGAAAACAATAGACTTAACCCTTTTCTTCTTTGATAATAATGATAATGTTACTAATAAAAAGGATTGGAAGCCATAGATTTTAAGTAAATTGTTGGTTTTGATTTCTCAGAAACGTTTAGTTCTGCGGTCAAGCCAATCATCATATAAACTATTCCCTAAACTATTAAAATTTTGCTACAATAGTCCTTTATGTCAATTTTTGGACGTAATCCGGTAGTTAGCATTAATTTTTTATCAATATGCTAACGGATTTCATTTAAAATTTTATATAAATGACTTTTATAGTAACATTTTAACAGTTTAGGGACATTAACATTTTAACAGTTAAGGAACATTCCCTATTCTTTTTTTTTTTTTTTTGTAGATGGAATAATTATAAAATATTAAAAACATTGTTGCAATATTCTTTTATGTTAATTTTTAGACAGAATCCATAGTTATTAGCACCACTTTTTGACCAAATTACTAACATATTTCATCCAAAAATTAACGGAAAGGTTGTAGTAACATTTTAAAAGTTTAAAGGCATTCTAACTACAAAAAAAAAAAAAAAATTCAGAGATCAAAATTACATAATATTAAAAATTTAGGGACTAAATGAGTAATTTATCTATTATTTAAATACTAAAACTTTATTTTTACGAGTTTAAAATTTAATTTGATAATGATCACAAAAAGTAAAAATAAGATTAGAAATAATATTGAACACTGGATCACAAATGAGTACAATTTTTTTTTTTTTTCACTTTCAGTATAAAAAATATTTTTGTACAAACATATTTTTGAACTGTATGTTAAACATGACCCGCACTGCTAAATTCTTCACCAAGTCAAGTAGGGATAATAGGTAAAATTAGCTCAATCTGTAACAAAAGCATCTTTTTGTACTTCAGAAAGGTTCAGAAGTTGAGGTCTAACATATGCTTAGCATAACAATGAATCATGTGGGATATAAATGAATTTTCTTCAAAGTTATGATTCTTATGAACATTCTGGCATGCACGCTAATGTGGGAATTATAGAATCAGCCTCGTTGAAGGAACAAATGGCACGTAAGTATCTTGTGGGGCAGATAGATGTAGGAATTTTGTGTTTGATTGCAAATATTATTGGAAATTCTTTAGTTGGAAAATGCCATATAGGAATTCTTGAGATGACTTTGTGCCCTTGCGAAGACCTACGCCGGTATGATGATCGTGTAGAAATGCGACATTGGTAAGGGTCTAATCACCGTACCTGGTGGGAAATCTATTTAGGTTTCCGGTTTCTGAACTCGGTACTCATTTCCTCCCTTTAAGCATGTTTCATTTGAGGATTTTCATATATGTATTAGTATTTGTATCTCTTCGATTTAGAATGTAATTTCCCTGTTTTTAAATTAGTATGACATTAATAGTAATAGTAATAGTAATAAAAAATATAAGAAAAATTAAATTTGGTGGCCTATTTTGGTCATTTAATCTAAAAGATAGTCGAATTTTTTTTTTATTTAGCAAAATAATCATTTGTCATTTTTTCTAGATTTGATCAATCAATAATTGACTTGAAAATTGGTGATTTACGGGATTATTAATCAATTATTGATTTCAATCAATCATTGGATTTACTAAATTAGCAATATTATATGGTCAATCAACGATTAACCGTTTAAGAAAATTGATTGACCATATTTTTAAAAAAATGTCCCTTTGACTAATTTTTAAAAACTTAAATCATTTCTTAAAATACTTCTTTAAAGAAAGGTTATTTATCTCTAAATTATTATTGTTGCAATTGTTGTTATAAATCTGGATAATCTCTATAAATCCATGACTTTCATCACAAATCCTCTTAACATATTTCCTTCGACTCCATTCTATATTATTTATATACGAATTATACATTTATATAGAGCTAGGAAAGATGTATAAAAGGGTGAAATGAATATTAGTTCAGCCAATAAAATAAGTTGAGATTTAAACTGTCCATATATATATAATCAATTATATACATGAGTAAACAGAAGGTTATGGAACTTTTTTTTTTTTTTTTCTTTTAAGGTAAGTTAATTAGAGAAGAAAATGTTCTTGACATACTCTTGGTCATCACATGACGGAGATTTCAACATTCACAATCTGAAGGTACTTGCAACCAACGAAAATGCTTTTAATATGTACATCCGATGGTTGAAAAATAAAATTCTATCGATAGCTAGCACATTTTTTCAGGATCCTAACATAGAAATTAGCTGTATCCATCAACCACAATTAAATTTTGTAATTACGAAAATAAGAAATTATCCATTGTGTCAGGATTGGGGTCGAGGTAGAATTTTGGACAGAAATCGGGGTCAGAAACCCCGCCCCAAAACCTGACCCTAACCGCCTCCCCAAATCCTGACCTCGATCTGAGTCCCAAAACCCGACCCCGACCTCGAATCCTGATCCCAAAACCCGACCATGATCCCAAAACTAGGCCTAGATCTATCCTAAAACCTGACCCCTACCTCGACCCCAACCCGAACCCGAGTCCCTAAACCCAAAACTGACCCACATCTCAAATCCTTACCCCGACCCCGATCCCGATCCCAAATCCTAATCCCGATCCCGAAACCCGACCCTGAGACCTATCTGGAAACCCGACCTTGACCCCAATCCCACACAAACCTAACTCTGACCCTTATCTTTAATCCTAACTCGGATCCCAATCCTAAAACCCAACCTCAACCCCGACACCAGTCTAGAAACTCGATCACGACCCTGATCTCGAATTTTGACACCGAGCTCGACATTGGTCCCGAAACCCTACCTTGGTCTACAAACCTAACCTTGAACTTGGTTATGAGAGCTGATCACCCCGACCTGAGTCCTGAAACCCGAACCCGACTCCAACCCTTTAACTCGAATCTCGACCTCGATCCCGATTTCCGAACTCGCTCATAGTCTAGAAACCTGACCTTGACCATGGCCCTAAAACCCGACCCCAACCCCCAATCCCCGACCTGAGTCTAAAACCCAAACCCGACTTTGACCCCTAACTCGAATCCTGATCCCAATCCTAGTCTCGAAACCTAACCTCGATCCAAAAGCTTGACCTTGACCCGTACAAAAACCTGAACTCGACCTTGACCTAAGTCACGAAACCCAAACCCGATTCCGACCCCTAACTCAAATCCTGACCACGATTTAGGTCCCAAAACTGCCCCCGTTTCAAAACTCGACCACGACCCCGATCCCAATCCTGAATTCTGATCTCGAAACCCGACCTCAGTTCCAAAACCAAGGCCCGACCTTCTGTCCCGAAACCTTGGTCCCAAAACATGACCTTGATCTTAATTCCGAATCTCGACCACGACCTAACCCTCCATCATGTAACCCAACCCCGACCACGTTAAACAGTAGAATTTCAATGTTAAAAAAAGTTTTTAAAAAACTATATCCAAACATGTATATTTTGTTTTCATTTTATAAATCTATTTTTTCATAATAATTTCCAAACACCATATGTTTTTTGAAAACATGTGAGAATTATTTTTGTTCTCATTTTTGAAAACATAATTTTGAAAACTGAAAACTGAGAACATGCATGATTAAACAAGCCCTAACGTTTCCAACCCAAAATTTAATTCATGGGGAACTATAAGGATTATTAAAGAGACATAGAGATTGTTAATGAGACCTATTAGGGTACCACATTTTTTTCCTCAAAATCTAAAAACCGCCACCGACCGATTAGGGTAACACAACCGACCGAAAACCGGCCGAAATCATCAGTTTTCTTTGGTTGGCGCTGCTCAGTTCCATGGAAGAAGAAAGATGATGGTGGCAGGTCGGCGGCAACTTGTGAGGGCCATACTTGCAGACACGGCGGTGCTAAAAGAAGAGAAGAAGAAGAAGAAGAAGAAGAGAAAGATAAGCACCTGCTTAGGTTTAAAGGGTTTTTTTTTTTTTTTTTTAAGTGTGTTTACTTAAAAAAAAAAAAGGTGGGGTGGGGGGAGCAGGAGATGCCAGATGGAAACCACGGGCTCTTTTGTGAATGGGCTTAGTGGGCTTCTGGTTTAAATTAAAATTTAGGGTTGGGCTTAATTAGCTTAGGCCCAGTGTTGCTAGGTTTCATCTTCTTCGACAAGAACAAGGACCATGGCCACGGCGAAGAAGTCTGCAGACAAACACCGGAGAAGAAGATGAAAGCAAGGAGGAGAGGAAAAGAGGTGGGATGACTCGTGGTCGGTCGGTTTCGGTTAACGACCGAACCCGAAACTTCAGAACCATAACCGCCCGTTCCGGTGATGATCGGTTCGGTTAACTGCCCGTGCAATCTCGGTGCTGACATGTCACCGACTCTCCGGCCAGTTTTGGGCTGTCACCGGCGGTCTCGTTCGGTTCTCGGTTTAAATGTTCAGCCCTGGGTAAAATTAGCTCAATCAGTAATGAAAGCAGCATCTTTTTGTACTTCTTAAAAGTCCAGAAGTTGAGGTGTAACATTTGCATAACGTAACAATGACTTTGACTTTTGAACAAGTGCTGTCTTTTTTTTTTTTTTTTTAAGAGGAATTCATATTGCACATTTAGCTAAAATCAGGTGTAATATTATCGGTATACTATATCTGTAATCACAAGTATTATGTTGTACACACTAGGATGGGATTATAGGATCAGCCTTGTTGAAGGAACAAATGACAGGTAAATTCTCGTGGGGTAGATAGCCGTAGAAATTTTGTGTTTGATTGCAAACATTATTGGAAATTCCTTCATTGGAAAATGATATAGGAATTCTTGAGATGACTTTATGTCCTTGCGGAGACTTGCGCAGATATGATGGACGTTGTAGCATTGGGAAATCTATTTAGGTTTCCGGTTTTTGAACTCGATACTCGCTTCTCCCTTTTAAGTCCCTATAAGTATTTCCTTTGAATTATTTACCGTCAAAACGGACTTCTTATGCTTTTAGGCTTTTCATGTCTGAATTAAATTGTTTGTATCTCTTTGATGTAGAATGTAATTTCCCTTTTCATAATAATGATAATAATAATAGTTCTATTATTGTTATTAAATTATCACCATCATCGTCATTATTATTGATTTGGGGCAATCTCCATGAGTCCATGACTGTCATACAAGTCCCCCTAACATATTTCCTCTGACTCCATTCCATATTATTTACATAAACAAACTATACATTTATATAAAGCTAGGAAAGATGTATAAAAGGATGAAATGAATATTAGTGCAGCCAATAAAATAAGTTGAGATTTAATTGCCCATATATATAAAATGAATTATATACATGAATAAAATAAGGCTATCAAAACTTTTTTATAAGGTAAGTTCAAGAAGAAAATACTATTGTCATACTCTCGGTCATCACATGATGGAGATTTCGAAATTCACAAACCAAAGGTACTTGCTACCAAAGAAAATGGAAGTTATTAACATCTTGTTGCTATTAGCTTCTGATATGTATTATGATTAAAAAAAACATAGCTATATCAATAGTATATTTTTTCAGGTCCTATGGTGAAAATTAGTTATGTCCATCAATCAGAATTAAGACTATGTTTGGAGAATTGATTCAAACATAAATTTTTCAATTCATTTTTTGTTTTTTTCTGAAAAAGTTTTTTATCTTTTCTGAAATTTTTTTTATCTTTTCTAAAAAGTCAATAAAAATTATTATTAAAATTTAAAAATTTTAACTCAAACTCATTTATTAAACGGACCTTAAATTTCATAATAACGAAAGTAAGAAATTTTTCATTCAACACGGCTAATTTAATTCTAGCGCGTCCAGCTCGGGTCAAACCTTGAGTATTCATTGGTTGGATTCCATAAGAAGACTATTAGAAAGTACGTTAATTAAGGGCCAGAGACTTTGGTGCGGGATGTAACATCATTCAAATTTAGTAGTTATTACTCCTCACTATAAAGGTGGCATTCTTTTCTGGATTTCCGAGTCAACAGTTTGTCAGTCTTCCTGATTCTTTAATGGAGTGAAAATGCTATACCAATGACAAATTTTGACTTTTCGACCCAAAAAAAAAGAAAAAAAAAATTAGGACAAAAAAAAGTTTCTAATCGAGTGTTCTCCTCACTGTAATTGGTGTCTTGGCCTTTTCATCTGGTCGTTAAAATGGTATTTTCATCTAGTCATTAAGATAGCTTTAATTTCTTAATTATTTAAGTATAAATTATTAAGTTGATCTTTATATTTTAATTTTGAATAATTTTGATTGCTGAATTTTTTTTTTATAATTAGAATGTCTTTAAATTATTAAAATATTACTATAATAATCCTTTACGTTAATTTTTGAACGTAATCCAGTAGTTTGTATCACTTTTTGACCAAATCGTTAACGAATTTCGTTTAAAAATTAACATAAATGACTTTCATAGTAATATTTTAATAGTTTAGGAACATTCCATGTTCTTTTTTTTTTTTTTTGCTTAAAATGATCATAAACTATTAAAACGTTGTAGTAATATTCTTTTCCGTTAATTTTTAGATGGAATCCATAGTTATTAGCACCACTTTTGACTATATAACTAACAAATTCTGTCTGAAATTTAACAGAAAGGTTGTAGTAACATTTTAAAAGTTTAAAGGCGTTTTAGTTATTAAAAAAAAATTCAGAAATCAAAATTACATAATATTAAAAATTTAGTGACTAAATAAGCAATTTACTCATTATTTAAATATTAAAACTTTATTTTTACGAGTTTTAAATTTTGATAATGATGACAAAAAAGTAAAAATAACACTAAAAATAACATTACACACTGAATCACAAAAGAAAATAACTTTTTTTTTTTTTTTACACTTTTAATATTAAAAAATATTTTTGTACTAACATAGTTTTGAACTATATGTCATGACCCACCCGCACCTGCTAAATTCTTCACTGAGTCAAGTAGGGATTATAGGTAATATTTGCTCAATCCGTACCAAAAGCATCTTTTTGTACTTCAGAAAGGTCCAGAAGTAGAGGTGTAGCATATGCATAACGTAACAATTAGTAATGTTGGATATAAATGAATTTTCTTCAAAGTTATGGTTCTTTTGAATATTCTGGCATACACGCTAATGTGGGATTTATAGGATCAGCCTCGTTGAAGGACTGAATGGCACGTAAGTATCTTGTGGGGCAGATAGGCGTGGGAATTTTGTGTTTGATTGCAAACATTATTGGAAATTCTTTTGTTGGAAAATGCCATATAGGAATTCTTGAGATGACTTTGTGCCCTTACGAAGACCTGCGCTGGTATGATGGTCATGTAGAAATGCGACATTGGTAAGGGTCTAATCACCATACCTGAAATTATAGCGGTGAGAAATCTATTTAGGTTTTCGGTTTCTGAACTCGGTACTCATTTCCCCCCTTTAAGCGTGTTTTATTTGAGGATTTTCATATTTGTATTTGTATCTGCATTTCTTCGATTTAGAATGTACAACTTCAGTTTGAGTTGAGTTGAGATTTTTAAGTTTGAATAGTAATTTTTGTTGACTTTTTCAGAAAAAATAAAAAACTTTTTCAGAAAAACAAAAAACATGATGAAAAAAGTACAGTTTAGTTTAAAATGAGTGTAAATGCCAAACACCCCCATAATTTTCCTTTTTAAAATAAGTATGACATTAATAGTAATAATAATAATAATAACAATAATAAGAAAAATTAAATTTGGTGGCCTATTTTTGGTCATTTAATCTAATAGATAGCTAAATTTCTTTTTATTTAGCAAAATAGTCGTTTGTTATTTTTTCTAGATTTGATCAAACAATAATTGACTTGAAAATTAGTGATTTACGTTATGATCAATAAATTATTGATTTCAATCAATCATTGGATTTACTAAATTAACAATATTATATGGTCAATCAAT
Organism: Ficus carica; assembly: GCA_009761775.1. Classification (NCBI taxonomy): domain Eukaryota; kingdom Viridiplantae; phylum Streptophyta; class Magnoliopsida; order Rosales; family Moraceae; genus Ficus; species Ficus carica. The sequence continues at coordinate 51,745 of VYVB01000705.1, read as the reverse complement.
GATTAACCGTTTAAGAAAATTGATTGACGATATTTAAAAAAAAAAAAAAAAAAAAGTCTTAAAAACTTCAATCATTTGTTAAAATACTTATCGTTGTTGTTGTTGTTATAAATCTGGATAATCTCTATGAATCCATGACTGTCATCACAAATCCTCTTTACATATTTCCTCTGACTCCATTCTATATATTTATATACGAATTATACATTTATATTGAGCTAGGAAAGATGTATAAAGGGTGAAATGAATATTAGTTCAGCCAATAAAATAAGTTGAGATTTAAACTGTCCATATATATATAATCAATTATATACATGAGTAAACAGAAGGTTATGGAACCTTTTTTTTTTTTTTTAAGGTAAGTTAATTGGAGAAGAAAATGTTCTTGACATACTCTTGGTCATCACATGATGGAGCTTTCAACATTCACAATGTGAAGGTACTTGCGACCTACGAAAATGCTTTTAATATGTACATCCTAAGGGTGGCAATTCGTGTCACGTGTCGGGTTCGTGTCGTGTTAGAATCGTGTCGATTTTTTTTCTTTTCCGACCCGAATACGACCCGCGACACGAACACGAAACGAAACCACGACACGAACCCGTCACGAGTTGACATGACACAAATCAAAATTGACCCGCGACACGAACCCGTCACGAGTTGACACGACACAAATCAAAATTGACCCGCGACACGAAATTGACCCGTGACATGAAATTACCACCCCTGTACATCTGATAGTTGAAAAACATAAGTCTATCAATAGCACATTTTTTCAGAATCCTAACATAGAAATTAGCTGTATCCACCAACCACAATTAAATTTCATAATTACGAAAATAAGAAATTATCCATTGTGATTGATGGACCACCCAATTCGCGAATTCGCGGCAAACCTCGAGTATTCATTGGTTGGATTCTATAAGAACACTACAAGAAAACACGTAAATAAAGAGCCCAAGACCATAATTGGTAGCGTAATATCATTCACATTTAGTACTTCTCACTATAATTGGTAGCGTAGTTTTCTGGATTTCTTCTTTCTTTTTTTTTTTTTTTCTTTTTTTTGAAAAGTAGTTTTCTGGATTTCTGAGTCAACAGATTGTTAGTCTTCCTGCTTGTAGATTAAGAATGTATGCATGTTCAATGGAGTGAAATTGATGTGTTTATTGTAAATTTTGACATTATAGGATTGAAAAAGAAATCTTTATAAAAAAAAAAAAAAACTTTCTAATTATAATAAATTTGATGATAAATTTGCATTATGATAAGTTTAATGAAAATTTATTACTTAGTATAACTAATGTCAAATTTAACATTTAATTTTTATTGGTCGGTGTCTTGACCTTTTCATTTAGTATTTGAAGTAGCTTTAATTTTTTTTAATTATTTAAATACTCTAAGTTTACATTTATGAGTTTCAAAGTCTAATAATAATGATGAGTGATTACAAAAAGTTTAAGTTAAATTAGAAATAACATTACATATTAAATAACAAAATAAGATAATGTTTATTATTATTTTTTAACTCTTTTGATGATGAAAGCATTGGCATTAAGTAAAAAACACTTAAAAAGTTGAATGAAACATATTTTTGTACTTGCCAGTCAATATATATTTGTGTGTATATATATATATATTAATAATAAAATATAGTGATAATCGCCATGAGTAGAATCTTCAAACACGAATAAATTGGGAAAGAGAAATTCCATTAAACTGTCTTCATAAGTCCTCTTAAAATGTTTCCTCTGACTCCATTCTATATTATTTTTACAGAACTATATACATTTATATAGAGCTGGGAAAGATGTATAAAAGGATGAAACGAATAATAGTGCAGCCAATAAAATAAGTTGAGATTTTACTGTCCATAGATATATTGATTGATCTACAGTAAACAGACAGTTATGATATGAAGAAAATGCTCTTGCCATACTCTTGGTCATCATAAGATGGAGATATTGTATGATATTCACAATCTGAAGGTAGTAAGCCCATTAGCACCAAAATCAAAATGTAATTCAGTAACATCTCGTTAATATTAGTTTCCAATACGTATTTGACGGTTTAAAAACATTGCTCTATTGATAGTACATTTTCTCAGGGTGTCCTACAGTACAAATTAGTTGTGTCCATCAACCATAATTAAATAATTTCATGATAACGAAGATAAGAAATTATCCATTTTGATTAATGGACCCGGCTAATTTAATTGTCAGCGTCCAATTTGGGGCAAAACTTTGAGTATTCATTGGTTGAAGACTATAAGAAAGCACGTTGATAAAGAGCCCAAGACTTTGCTGCAAAATCTAACTATCATTCACATTTAGTATTCCTCACTATATATAATTGGTAGCATATTTTTCTCTGGATTTCTGAGTCAACACTCAACAGATTGTCAGTCTTCCTGCTTCCAGATTAAGCATATATGCATCTTCATCCAAGTGAAATTGATGTGTTTATGATAAATTTAGACATTTAGATAAAACTTAAAAAAAAAAAAAAAACTTTCGTCGAATGGATTGATCTCTTATATGATATTAACCTCGTGCTATTGGAACCTTACTTTTCTCTATGGCTTCTTTCTTGAAACTCTTTCCTTAAAGACCTGACCCTTTGATCTTTATCTGAATTGATTCTAATAATAAACATGAGATTTTAGACCATATATAAAATTAATTTCTTTAAACTTCTTCAAAAGATTATAATACTAACAAAAAACATAATACTATTCAAGTAATACAGTGAAAGATATATTTGAATCAATTAGTTAGTTACTAGAGAGTAGAAACAATCCTCTCTTTTTTTTCCCCTTCTTTTCTCTCTATTTTTCTACTGAAACTCACTTCTTTTTTTTTTTTTTTTTTTTCGTAATTCACTTGGTGAAACAAGTCACCTTATCCTCCTTAAATAGGCAACCTTTAGGAATCTTACTTGTTGACAGCAAAGCATATGACTTATCAAGACTAAGGGGGAGTTTGGTGGAGTAGTTTAAGTTGGTAAAATACAGTTTGAATAGTAATTTTTGTTGACTTTTTCAGAAAAGATAAAAAACTTTTTCAGAAAAAGACAAAAAAAAATACAGTTCAACTTAAGTTGAACTACAACGCCAAACACCCCTTAAGTAAACTAGACATCCAAATGGCATTTCCTTATTTTATCATGTCCTTTCCTTCTTCTTGGGGTGCCAAAACACCAAGTCTAGGAGCTAAATTATCATACCTCTCAAGCATGTCATGGCACTATATCATAACACCACATGCTTATGAATCAATGGGCAAACTTAAACAGCAACTCTTATCTATATGAAATGTTTATCTTCTTAAAAATATCTAAAGATTTATTGGCAAAACAAATGTTTACTACAATTGTCTAGTATTTTATAAATCGAATTTAAATCCAATTTAAACTTTTCTAGGCTAGTACCTTAAATTGGCGGGATATTACACTTCTAGTTATTAAAGTAGCTTTAATTTTTAATTATTTAAGGATAAATTCCTCTCGTGATTTCTGAACTTTTAAGAAAGATGCTGGTTGATTCTTAAACTTTTTTTTTTTTAATTAAAAGGTCTCTAAACACTTAAAAAGGATGTAAAAAAGGGTCAACCCTAACAGTTGTTAAAATTTGAACGGAAAATTACACATTGCCTCATGTGGTGCATTAATTTTGTGGAATTTACTAAAATAACCCTTGAGAAAAGAGAAATGAAATTATCCCAATGATGTTATACTGTTCCCCACCGAACCCATGATCACGTACCCAGTGGGGCAAACCACCCCCCCCCCCCCCCCCCCCCCCCCCCCCCCCCCCCCCGCCGCACGCCGTCGCCGTCACTGACCCAATGGTCCCCCCACCCGACCGCACCCAAATTTGTTTTCTTTTTATGCTTTATGGTTTTTTTTTTTTTGCTCGATAAAATATGTTTATGATTTGTGTTTTAACTAATTTTTAATTTTTATAGAAATTACATTATATTCTTTTACCAAAATACCCCCTTATTTAAGACATGTGCAGCTCACATAGGTAAAAGCCGTCTCTTTTAAAACTACCGTTAGGGTTTTACCCTTTTTTGCACCCATTTTAAGAGTTTGGAGACCTTTTGATTAAAAAAAATAAAAAATAAAAAAGTTGAGAAGCCAATCGACATCTTTCCTAAAAGTTCACGGATGATGAGAGCAATTTACCCATTATTTAAATATCATAAGCTTGTTTAAGCTTTAATTTTTCTAATCATTTAAATACTATAAGTTTATTTTTACGAGTTTCAAAGCATAAGAATGATTATAAAAAGTAGAATAACATTACAAATTAAATCACAAATAAGATTTTTTTAAATTTTTTTTATTATATATATAGCATTGACATTTGATACATATATTAAACACGGTCGAAGATTGTGTGAAGTACCCCGCAAACAAAACAAGAGATATTATCTCTTCTCTGTGTACTTCTCTTCTTGATCTTCAATTCTCGAGTTTGCTGTTCATCTGCTTCTGTTGAGCCTCAACGCCATCCCGATGAGAGCTCCGATCTTCTCCAATTCAAGTATGATGTCCACCCCTACAAGTTGTAATTATTTTTCTAATTGTTTCTTTATTTCATAAACCCCTTTTTACTTATATGACAAAAAAAAATGATTTTGAAATTAACACTTTTTTCATTTAATTTTCAACATATTATTGACTAACGGCACATTTGCCTAATAATATAACATTTGGGGTAGTCTGATATTTGAAACTAAAATTTAGAAACCTATAACATTCAAGATCATTTGTAATAATTCAGTAAATTTTGATTTTTTTTTTTATGAATTCAATTTTCAAGTTACATGTTGTTTGTTTTCTTGTTTTATTTTTTAAAAACTCAGTCAAGTTCATTCATTGTTTTGTCATGGACCTAAACGTTGAATAAATGATAAGTTAGAAGAGGACATATATGCCAAAAAAAAAAAAAAAGCCCAATGTCTCCAACCCAAAGTTTAAGTCATCAAGAACTTTTTAGCTACAAACTGAATTTTATTCTAATTAACTAAACGAGTCTATTCATAAACTTAGAAAATGGAGAAATGAAAGACGACCAACCGATCTTGCCATAATACACTTGTTAATATTAAAAACAAAACAAAAACAAAAAACAAAAAAAATTCATTATGGTCGAAGGCATATCAAACACGATACAGTCGGTATGGAAAAATAAAAAAGATTTGGAACCTCTCTTTGTCGAAATAATATATTTGCTTGACTAGGGAAGAATCCAGTCAATGAAAGCGTGTAGCAATTTTCCACCCACACTTATTTTTTTTTTTTTTTTTTTTAAGGCTTTCCACCTCACTTTTCAAAGTAAATAGATTCTGTATTTAGGGGACGTGCTACGTAAACATCTCGTGGGGCAGAGGACCTTTGGAAATTTTGTGTTTTGATTGGAAATCTTTTCATTGGAATTCTTGAGATGACTTTGTGCTCTTGTGAAAGACTTGCTCTCATTTGATGGACATGTATATAAGTATAGCACTAGTAAAGGCTCTAATCATCTTACTAAAATATTACTCGAAGAACAAACAAGAGATGATGAGGTACTTGTCATTATCTCCTCTCTGTGTACTCTTCTTCTTCATCTTCAATTTTCGAGTTTGTTTTTCATCTGCTCCTGTTGTGCCTCAATGCCATCCCGATGAGAGCTCCGCTCTTCTCCAATTCAGGGGCTCTTTCTCACCTACTTCCATGTTTGATGCCTGTGTTTATATACCATGGAATGAGAGCATAAATTGTTGCACATGGGGTGGAATCACGTGTGACGGAGTTACAGGCCATGTGATCGTCCTTGACCTCTTTTGCAACACTACTCTTAAGGGCGCTATTAGTTCCAACAGCAGCCTCTTCTTCCTCCGCCATCTCCAAAGCCTAGTTCTTTTTGAGATTGACTTTGAAGGCTCCCCTGTTTTACCCGAGTTCGGCCAGTTCAAGAACTTGACCGATCTTGAGCTGTCTTACTCAAACTTCAGTGGCCATTTGCCTTTGGAAATCTCTCATCTCTCCAAATTGGTCACCCTGAAACTCTTTGGAGATTATCCTGACCAACTCACAATAGAGGAGGATACCTTCAAAACCCTCGCTAAAAACTTAACCAGCCTAGAAGAACTCTACTTTTTCTATATTGACATGTCTTCTGTGTCACCTCTCTCTTTAACAAACTTGTCTTCTTCTTTAACATCTCTTTATCTCGCCTCTTCTAACTTGCACGGGGAGTTGCCGGAGAACATGTTCCAGATGCCCAAACTTGTGGAACTTGGCTTAAGTGATAACCATCTTAACGGCCAGATTCCTTGCTCCTTTTTAAACCTTCAACGACTCAGGGTCTTATATCTTTCAGACAACAATTTCTCAGGCCAAATTCCTAAAGTCTGCAACAATTTCTCACAGAAATCCCCTCCAGATGGCTCTTCAAAGTATCTAGTGGAAAGTGCTCGTCCAAATTTAACCGCTCTGTCGCTCAATGGTAACTTACTAAACGGTACAATACCTTCATGGATATATGAACTGCCATATTTGGATAATTTATATCTCGGCAATAACCTTTTTACTGGTGCGATCAGAGAGTTCAAGAGCACCTCGCTGTGGAGTCTCTCATTGAACGAAAATAAACTACGTGGAATCATTCCAAGATCAATATTCCATCAGGCCCAACTCATGTATTTGAATCTTTCATCAAATAATCTTACAGGTACAGTGGAGTTTGAAAAACTTTTAATTTTAAAAAGCTAGAGACTGATGGTTATTTTTGTATGTGAATAGGTGTGGGTTGTGTTTGGGTAATTATATTGATAGTAAATAGACATAGGGGGTATGGGATTTTGGTTTGAAAGGCAGATGGTGTTTTAGACTTTAGAGTCTGATAGTAGATGTTATAGGTTATGATGACAAAGTAGGCTATAATGGGTGAAGGACAAAATACTTGATTTTTGGAAGAAAGTGAAACGTGAATAAGCTTCAGTACATAAGCTTGTTTAACAACATACAAAGCCTATTTATAGTTGTGTAAGTCATAGAAACTAGTAACTGACTTCATATGTGGTTACAAGTTTTTACTCTGAAACTTTCTCATTTAACTGGCCATTACATGTGATTATTATTAGTTATTCTAGATTTGTTTGCGTCTAGACTTTTCTACATGTAATATTGCAAATATCTTTATAATATTCTACATGTAAATCATTTAATTTTAACAACTTCATAAATTATATGTTTCACACTTTAGAGCCTGATAGTAGATGTAATAGGTTATGATGACAAAGTAGGGTATGATGGGTAAGTTGATGGGGCAGGACAAAATACTTGACTTTTTAAAAGAAAGTGGGAATGTGAATGTATGTAAAAGTTTTTAGAGGAGTTTGATGTGTAAGTTTGAATAAAAATTTTTAAGTTTAAATAATAATTTTTGTTAATTTTTTAAAAAAGATAAAAAAATTTTGAGAAAAAGACAAACTTTTAAGAAAAAAAATAAAAAAAGTTTAAAAATATTAGTTTGAACTAACATACTCTTTGTGCAACCAATTTCTTAAATTGTAAATATTTTTGGTAATCATAACTTTTTTCATCATTTTTTTAATTAAAAAAAACTTTTTTATCATTTTTTTTATTTAAAAAATAAAAACTATTTCATTTTAAAATTTATTTTGTATAATATCTTTTAAAAAAAGAAAAGAAATTTTTTTTAAAATCTTCTTATAAATTTGAAACATTATTTTTTCTCGTTCTAAATAATTTTTTATTTTCAAAATGAAAATTTTACATATCAAAATATTATCTTATTCTTAAAATGAAAAAATTTTCTCATCTAAAATTAAAAAAAAAAATTCGTGATCTAGAATCTTAGCATAAGTTTGTTTTCAGCTTTACCTTACAACAACACACAAAGCCTATTTATAGGTGTGCAAGTCATAGAAACAAGTGTAACTGACTTCATATGTGGTTACAATTTTTTACTCTAGAACTTTCTCATTTAACTGCCATTACATGTGATTATTAGTAGTTATTCTAGATTTGTTAGCTTCTAGACTTTTCTACATATAATATTGCAAATATTTTATATAATATTTAGAAAGTTGGAGAAATAAGCCGCACTTTGAGACTGTTTATCTTTCTTCGATCAATCTATCATTTAATTTTAACAACTCTATAAATTATGCGTTTGATAGCCTCTTGATTTTGGGTTTATCATCATGCAACATAAGGGAGTTCCCACACTTCCTCATTTAACCAAATACCGTTAAGTGTTCCTAATTTGTTGTGGGAAGTCAGCAAGAATTTGATTTTTCATTTAGATCTTTCCCACAACTATTTAACCCAAATAGAGCCACTTCCAACTTGCTAATTCTAGACCTTTTTTCCAACTTTTTTTCAGGACCTCTACGAATTCCATCACCACCTGATTTATCGTACTTTGATGCCTCGAAAATCAGTTGTCAGGAGATATCCCAACTTCTATCTGTAACATGACAAACCTTACGATTGTCGATTTATCTCATAACAACTTGAGTGGAATTATTCCTCATTGCCTTGGAGATTTCAGTACAAGTCTCAAAGTTGTTGATTTGCGAATGAACAAATTACGGGGCCCCATCCCTGCAACATTAGAGAGGACAACAGTTTGAAGTTTATTAATTTGAATGGGAATGAGCTGGAAGGACCGCTATCAAGACCTTTGGTGCATTGCAGAAATCTTGAAGTTCTAGATGTTGGAAACAACCGGCTAAGAGACACGTTCCCTGACTGGTTAGAATCTCTTCCGAAGCTACAGGTTCTAGTCCTAAGAGCTAACAAGTTTAATGGTTCCATTGGGAATCCTAAAACCGGATCTCCCTTTCGTCAGTTAAGAATCATGGATATTTCCCACAATGAGTTCAGAGGTGCTCTTCCAATAAGATATATTGAGAATTCACAGCTATGATGGATGCAGAGAAAGTCAAAATGGAGTATATGAGAGACATTACTTACTTTTATTCAATAGTGGTGTCTATGAAAAGTTTGGATGTGTTGGTAAAAATCCAAACTCTTCTGACAACCATTGATTTATCAAGCAATAATTTCACGGGCAAGATTCCGCAATCGATTGGAAGGCTTGAATCACTCAAGGGTCTTAACTTTTCTCACAATAAGTTGCAAGGTAAAATACCATCCTCATTGGGAAATTTGACTAATCTCGAATGGTTAGATCTCTCTTCTAATGAGCTTGTTGGGAGGATTCCTAATCAGCTGGTGAGTATACCATGGCTTGCATCCTTGAACCTTTCTCAGAACAAATTGGTGGGACCAATACCTAGTGGACGGCAATTCAACACATTCAACAACGACTCATACAGTGGAAACCCAGGATTGTGCGGATTTCCTTTGTCTCAATTATGTGGCAACATAGAAGCGCAACCCAATCAAGGTGATGACAGAGAGCATGACGAAGGCATGTTTGACTGGAAGGTGGTGATGATGGGTTATGCAAGCAGAGTGGTGATCGGGATATCTGTGGGATACATGGTGCTTTTCAATAGAAGTGGTGATCGTTGGTTTATGAAAAGGCTTGGAAGAGAACGGCGACATATCTCAATCGCTCCCTTAAGAGGCAAGAGCAGAAGAAGAAACTAAGAAGCAGAGGAAAATGGTCCCTTCTGAAAAGGTCTCTAAAATAAAGGTAATATTTTTGTAACTGAAACCCTGCTTTTTTCTTGTCATGTTCTGGGACAAAAATAATCAATTGTATAATTGTTTGCTTAATCTTCTTGTGATTGTTTGGTTTTCCACTCCACAGGAAGGTGCATGAAAAGGACTATGTATCAGGTCTGCCACCAGTATCTTATCTATTATATGATAATCTCTTGTTCCCCTATTATATAGCTAGAGTGCATGAATAAACAGATCATGTTCTATCTTTTGGAATCTTAAATGTGAGACCCATTGAGGTTTTGGTCATAGTAATTTTTGTTCTTATTTGTATTTTACAAATAAAAGTTCTATGCATCTTTCAATCCTATTATGTTAGAAAAAAAAAATTAGAAAAATAATCAAAAACCTTTTGAAACGGCTTATTGACGTCGCGAGTATAAACCTTCTTTTGACAACCATACTCTAATTACCTACCCTCTTCAATTAAGATTTAATCTAGAAAACTAATAACAATAACACTGATACTAATAAAACCGAAAATGAATGAGCTTGCTTTCAATTCAACAACTATAAACTTGGCCCCAAATGCCTTGATGAATAAGACACCTGTAGTTTTCACAAACAAGTTCAACTGTAGATAACTGAAAAGTTGATTTAACATGGAAAATATTTCCTCATGAAAGTGATCCTGATTCTCTAACTAGTCGAGCGTTGTTGTTTAAAATCCAACATGAACAACTAAGCATGAATGCCAACAAGCAAGATTGCCAAAAAGAAGACCAATTTATTTGAAGAGTTCGGGGTTCAGCCAGTCTCTGCCATCCAAAAGGTTTTAAAAAAAAAAAATTTTATCAGTTTTGTGAAGTTTCAACTTTCAACTATCAATTCAAAGAAGTGAAAACATGAAGAATTGGACGAAAAAACAAGAAATTGAAGATTGCAGCATATGTAAAACTCACTTGCTAATGTCATCAAGGTGGTCATCAAAATCGACAACATCTTGCCATTTTTCAGTTGAAATATAATCCAACAGAACCTCATTTGCTAACGGCTCCTTGGTGTCAGATGGTACCCTGCATCTGATCCAACTAGCTTCCAGTTTTTGTTTGCATCCTTTCTATAAAGCTGGTTTTAGGGAGGAAAAAAAACACGAAATGGAAGGTTGTATTAGAATTAAAGCAGAAATTGGAACATGCTATGTTGAATTTGTACATGAGTCATGACAATACACCATTCCCAGGGTAACAGTCTTAATCACTAATAATAAGCATTTACATCGAGAGAAAATCATAGTATAAAGACAAAGTAGTTGAAAACTCAAGCGTACTCATATTGGGCATGCTGATGCCCGTCTCCAAACTCACATGGATCGTCCCCCAAGCAGATGAGACTGACTTTGTATGGGATGTGGTGCTGCGCTCCACTTATGATTTTTATTATTTTCGTACAAATAACACCAAAAACAATGTGAATTATCTGCATCCCATAGGCATTACCAAATACCAGTTCATGTTCACTTGATCTTGAGCTTAAAGATAAATAACTTATAAAAGCATACTCAATCTCACACATGCCATTTCAGAGCAAAAGAAAACTCTTTTCACCTTTGAAAGCTAGACTAGAAACCTATCAAAGTTAAATACATACCGCAAAGCTAACAATACCCTTAAGCTGATTACAAAAGATAAGCAACTTCAAAATTCTGTGCATAATCTCTCATCAAGAATAATAACGAAAATGATCTCTAACCTGCATAACAGGGCTCCGATCCTTAGACTTTTCCAAAGCTGCAAGCTTTTTGTTATCTAACTACAAATCATCAAGAGAAAAAAAAGTTTATAATAAAATTATCTCAATTCCCACAAAAAACCACACAAAATCGCATCACAAGAATTCAAATTCAAACACGTACCAAAAGAATAGCCGCTTGAGGAAAGTAACGAGATATGTGATCGCCAATATTCTTGGCCACACCACCAAGCTCAAAATCATCAAATCTCTCATTGGCATTAAAATAGCCCACAATGTTCACCCCTTTGTTTGCGTAGTACTCCTCTATCTGATCCAATTGATGAGTTCAAATTCAACCAAAACAATTGTAAAGTATATATATATTTAGTATGAAGAAAGAGAAAGAGAGCATCATTAGATACTTATTTATTGAATGATGATGCTCTCTCTCCTCTATATCTGTGTGTCTGTGTATTATAATTAAGATTAGAAAACAGAACTTTGTGAGAAATTTTCCCAATAATTCAACGAATATACAGAAATAAACATCTACTATGAAACAATCCTTGGTGTGTGTATAGATACACACATATATATGTATATTTATATTCATGTTTGTACAGGTCAGTTCAATCGAAGCAAAATTAAATAAAGGGGAACAAAAATTAAGCCCAAAAAACACGAAATTTACTCACTTCACCAGAAATTTCGCCAGTAATCATACGAATTGTGAAGAAACAAGCATCTAACACATCTATAACATATATCAACATAAATACATACATACACACACACACAAAGGTTAGATCTTGGGCGTGTACCAGGATGAGGGAGATCTCGAGCTGGGGGAGGAGACCGAGGTGGGAGTGGAAGAGAGGACGGAGTTGGTGATCTCCACAACACCGTCGTTTTGGGGGGAGACGCGGCCGATGAGGACGCCATTGACGCCGGAGGTCTTGTGCTTGAGGGCGTGGAGGACCAGCTTTAGGTACGCGTTCTGGGCGATCTCCCACCGCAACTCGCCGCCCATGACTCACTGAGTTGAATCGCCGGCGGAGAAGAGAGAGAGAAAGAAGAAGAGAGAGCGAGAAAGGCACGAAGTCCGACTTCTTTGGACAGTGCTCTTGCACTCTCTTGAGGGGTGATTTTTTTTTTTTTTTTAATCTTCTGAAAATTTTGTTTGAGACTCCAAACGGTGCCGTTTCTTTTACCACTAATGTATTTTTCTTTTCTTTTTATAATTTAATAACTCTAATCATTAATAGTAATTAAATTATGACACGTTTTCTTATAAGGAAATTAAAAAATAAGAAATTAATTTCATAAAAAATTTAAATTCTAAAATTATATTAAAGTGTTTATTAATCTATTAATAAATCTATTTATTTGAAGAATTAAATTTCTATTGTACGGTTTATTTTTTAAAAAATTAGTATGATTGGGAATATAATTATGTTAATTACGAAATTATCATTACGTGGAAAAAAATAATTAAATAATAATAAGGATATATTTGGTATAGAGTTAGTTGTTTCCTATATTTTTTAGGGGAATGATATTATTTCTGTAGGTAGGAGACAAGTTTTATCTTACTAAGAAAATCAATTCTTCATTTTTAAATGGAACCACATCAGTTAATTTTTAAATACAAAAATAAATACTGAAATTTAAAATTAAGAATTTAATTCTTTTTTCCAACGTTGGATTACCCATTAGTAAATTGTTACTAATTCAGCTTAAAAAATAGTAAATAGCATTTGTTATTACGAAACTAAAAGAAGAAATACATGATTTTCAAATATTTGAAATAGATAGGATTTATTGAATGAATAATCTATTTGCTTCTTTATTGTTATTTATTTTAGATATTTTAAAATTTTTACAATTTATTTTCTTTCACTTTCGTAAAAATAGTATTTACTAGAATTTTTTATTTATAAAAAAATGTTAAATTAGAGATGTTCGGCGACATCGTGAAAAAGGATGATCCAAATTTTAAAGAATTATATCACTAATTCATCGAAAATTTCCAGGTACAAAAGTGTCAAAGTAGACTGATAGAGAAATTAAAGGGCACGAGTGCTAATAAAATTATGTTTTTAATTTTAATCCGAAATTAACTCATTAACTATTACAGTAGTTTCTCCAAAAAAAAAAAAAAAAAGCTACTATAGTTGTCAAGAAAATATTTTCAAGGACGATAGTACCAAAATTGAGAATCTAAAGAAGCACAAGTGTAAAACCTTTTTTTTTTTCCTCTTGTTTCTCTCTAATGTAAATATCCTAATGTAGTCTGACTACTTTTGTAGTAGCTAATGGGTGTTAGTCGGTGATTGAATTGTATTTAATATATTGAGTTCTAGATTCAAAAGAAATTGCATGTATTCTCATCTTTTATTGAAGACACAAGAAGATGAAAAATAATAGCCAAACAAATTTAAGACAATAAACCTTGGAGAGCAGATAGCATGCAAAAAGGAACTTGGTCATTTGCATTTAGCTTTCAGCCTTCTCTGATTCACACGCCGAATTTCGACTTTCTCTAGTTTCTCCATAATCCTTGTTTTGGCCTTTCAGTATAATCGTTCTATCTTTGTCTCAAGATCCTGACTTGCAAATTTTAACGATCTCGCATCTCGCATCTCGAGCATTCGCCAATTGATTGGACGTTGATGCCTGCCATGCCATGTAACACATGAGAAGTTCTTAATGTTTGCGAATTGCAGTACCCAATATGTTGTTTGGTTGAGGAAAATAAGGTTGAACCATTTAAGTACTGTTAAAATGCAAAGCTCGTAGAGAGTGATACTATCAGAACATACATGGTTTAAGAAAGTCTACGAGATAACTTGTCCCTCAAGTAAAACCGGAAAACAAGTATGTTTTTAAATTCAAAATATCTTGTCCGGTTGGTCCACTTGCTGTTCAAATCCTCTCCAGAAGCTTTCTCGTGACTACTTCGAAGAACGTAAAGCAGGTGAGAACGGAGAGCACCCAACCGATGTTGTTCGGGTGCAGAATGAGGTAAAGGGGACCAATCCACTGCATAGAAAGGGCGACTCACAAGCCTCATCGGACATGAACTATGTCTTCCATTTCACATCTCATCACGTTCTCCAAGCACTACTGTTCGCATGAAATTATCTTTAAGGAACAAGCAGAGTCACTTTTCTCTGCGTTTCTCTAAGAAAACACAGCATTGCACGCCATGTTTTCGCAAGTCGTAGACCTAAATCCGCAGTTCTCAATATGCTTGCTGAGCTCTTCACCAGAGTCCAACTTCACATAGCAGTGATAGTCGATCTCAAAGTCAATACCCGCTCATTCACTTCCCTTTTGCCGATCAACCCGTTAGCCTCCATCTCTTGAAAAAAATCATCCATACCAGATTGAAAGAACTATGTTTTTTTTTTTTTTTTTAACTTTAATGAAAACAAAGAACCATGTTTGTTTGGCTAGACTAGATTTTAATAGAATTTATTACATAAAAACGAATTTATTACACTTGGATCTAGATTTCTTGTAGCAATTAGAAGCTGAACATGATGAGATCTGTCATTTGTCACTGAAAAAAAAAAAAAAAAAACAAAAGGCACACAACACAACACAAAAAAGCTGACACAAATTGGCGAGCATAATATTAGAAGCAGAAGAAATAGTCATTCATTTTACTACTATATTCAGTTCGGGGGACATATATACATATATATATATATATATATATATACCATTGCTGACATGAGATACAAATTTTTTATTTTTAACAAAATGGATATGGGAAGTCAGCAAGGATTTAATGAATAATTTGTATCTTTCTCACAACTTTTTGACCCATATCGAGCCACTTCCGTGGGACAGGTTGCATTACCTAGACCTTAGTTCCAACCTTTCTTCAAGACCTCTTCCAATTCCATCAGCGCCTCTTATTAGGTCAGTTTAGAGCATCGAAAAATCAATTCTCAGGAGAAATCCAAATTTCTACTTGCACCATGACATCCTTTTGGGTGGTAGATTTATCTCATAACAACTTGAGTGGCAAAATTCCTCGATGCGTGGGAGATTTCAGTAAATTTCTCACAATTCTTTTTTTGCGAATGAACAAACTACAACGCCCCATCCCAGCAACGTTTGCAAAGGGCAACATTTTGAGGTATATTGCAGAGCTCCTCAAGTTTTTGATCAACTGGAAGGACCCCTGCCGAGATCTTTGGTGCATTGCAGAGCTCCTGAAGTTTTTGATCTTGGAAACAACCAGCTAAGAGACATGTTCCCCGACTGACTTAGAATCTCTTCCGGAGTTGCAGGTTCTAGTCCTGAGAGCTAACAAGTTTTTTGGTTCCATTAGGAATCCTAAAACCCGATCTCCCTTTCTTCAGTTAAGAATCATGGGTATTTCCTACAATGAATTCAGGGATGCTCTTCCAATCACATATATTGATAAATTCAAAGCTATGACCGATGCGGAGAAAGTCAAAATGGAATATATGAGAATGTCTGAACATTATTACTTATATTACATATCAGTGTCTATGAAAGGCTTGTATGTTGAGCTAGTGAAAATCTAGACTATTCTCACAACCATTGATTTCTCAAGAAATAATTTCACGGGCAAGATTCAACAATCGATTGGAAGGCTTGAATCGCTCAAGGGTCTCAACTTTTCTTACAATAAGCCGCGAGGTACTATACCATCCTCATTTGAAAATTTGACTAATCTCGAATAGTTAGACCTCTCTTCTAATGAGCTCATTGGGAGGATTCATGATCGGTTGGCGGGCATATATCATGGCTCACATACTGGAACCTTTCTCAAAACAAATTGGTGGGTCCAATACCTAGTGGATGGCAATTCAACACATTCAACAACAACTCATACAATGGAAACCCAAGATTGTGTGAATTTCCTTTGTCTAAATTATGTGGCAACAAAGAGGTGCGACACGATCAAGGTGATGATGGAGAGCACGATGAAGGCATGTCTGATTGGAAGGTGGTGATGATGGGATATGCAAGTGGAATTGTGATTAGAATATCTATCGGATACATGGTACTTTTCAGTAAAAATTGTGATCATTGGTTTATAAAAAGGCTTGGAAGAGAACGGTGACATATCTCAATAGCTCCCTTAAGAGGCAGTAGCAAAAGAAGAAAGTAAGGAACAGAGGAAAATGGTGTCTTCAGGAAAGTCTATCAAATAAAGGTAATATTTAACTGAAATTACTTTTTCTTGTTATCTTTTGAGATAGCAAATAATCAGTTGTATAATTATTTGCTAGTATTTTTGTGTTTGTCTGGTCTTCTATTCTACAGGAAGGCGCATGAGAAGTAATATTCATTAGGTGTGCACACCAGTATCTTATACATTATATGATAGTCTTATGTTCCCCTAATATGTAGCCAAAGTGCATAAATAAATAAATTATATTCTACCTGTCGGAATCTTAAATGTGAAACCCATTGAGGTTTTGGTCATAGTAATTTTGATGAAATTTTATATTTTTACAAATAAAAGTTATCGAAACATTTGCCTGTCCGATGGAATTTATCACGGTGATGCCTACTGATTCAGGAATATGAATGCATCTTCAATCCTATTATGTCCAAAAAAAAAAAAAGGGAAAATAATAATAATAAAAAACATTTTGAACCTGCTTATTAGCATCGCCAGTATAAACCTTCTTTTCACAGCCATTATCAATTGACCTACGTTAATTGGAATTTAAAACAACGAAATGTGCAAGATAATAGATCATTCTTATGCTAACATTTCCAAGTTTTGCACGGTTTATAAAATTGAAATGAATATTTTCCCTTTTTGTTTTACTTCTGATAAGTTTTTTTTTTTTTTTTTCTTTTTTTTTTTCTTTCTGAGAAGATACATTAATTCAAAATCCACGAATAAAGCAGTAACCATAGCCGGGACTACCTCCCGAGTACAAAAACAGAGGACAACACATATGCTAAGCATCGCTCTCACTCAAAACTAAAAGCTCTTATTCAATTTATTAGAGTTAAACGCCCTAATTCGTTACTGTTGTTTCGAAAACCGATATTTTAAAAAATATCGGAAGTATTGTACAGATTAAATGGCATGTATAAAAAATTTTTAAAAATTTTATCCGGCGACAATACTTATATTAATTTAATGAGAAATAAAAGAGAAAGAAGGATTAGAGATTGACCGTTGTCCGATTAGGTCGAAATTGTTGACTCCTTCAAGAATCTTCTTGAGAACTCCAAATCCTTCAAAAACACCAATGATTCTTTCTCAGTATTCTCCAAATCACGATAAACAGGAAACAAGTGGCGTTTCTGATTTTAGGTTTGATTAAACACCCGAATTTTGATTCATTTTGCGTTCTCAACTCATGAGACAAAGTGAAGGAAAAGATAAGAAGAAACTCTCTGGAAAAAGGTACGTACTTTTTTCTCTGTTAAAGGAATTAGTATTCTGCCCCCTTAGATACATTGCATGTATTTCTTTTTAATTATCAGAGAAATAACTGATACTCCTTTTTAAATTAATTAATTAATTAATTAATCCACTCCTCATATAGTCAAAAAACAAAAAAAAAAAACAAAAAAAATACCACACACCCACTACCTCCCTAGAGTAGGCGTTTTTGGTAGATATGAGAGAGACTTCCATAAAATCTCCCTCCCATTATCCACTAATCGGTTTCCTTTTTTTATATATAATTTAATAAAGATATTTCATTTTGAACTATTCAAAATAAAAAACAATTGATCTTTTCTTTTTTACGTGAGTCAAAATTCAAAATTCCACATGCACGTTTCCTTTGGATAAAAAGTGGACCACCTTGTGGTGCACAACTACGGTGTGATCTATACCACACTGTAAATTTTTGAATTTAAAACTATTTTAAATAATCATTTTATTTAAAAATAAATTAATCCAATTAATTTATTGTGTGAATATTAATTAAAATTCTCAATTCCAAATTAATAATTTAACCCAATATAAAATAATGCTCACATGATTCAATGGAGCCATTGAGAGAAACTATGGATATTATAATTTTAAGCTTCAATAATTTTGACAATTAATTAATACTTTAATTAAAATATTAAATTATTAATTCCAAATTATTCCACTAAAAATTTGGAATTGTAATCTTAAAATTATAAAAATTATATTCAAATGATTTGAATTGTCCATCAATATAGTCACTATATATAAATCAATCCTCCATAATGATTCAATGGAGCCATTGAGAGGAACTATGGATTATAATTTTAAGCTCCAATAATTTTGACAATTAATTAACACTTTAATTAAAATATTAAAATCATTAATTCCAAATTATTCCACTAAAGTTTGGAATTGTACTCTTAAAATTATAAAAATTATATTCAAGGATTTGAATTGTCCATTGATATGGTCACTATATACAAATAAATTCTCCATAAATGGTTCATAATTAAAGCTAGGTATTTTTCTATTAACCTTTTTAATTAAATATTTCTCCTTAAGTACTATTGATTCGCAAATGAATAATATATTTCTGATCTACTTATAAATTGAGCGCTCTTACTATTCAAACCCTGAATCAATACTTATGGAACCGTCCATCTGACTTCTTTATGAATGAATGGATTTCATATTATATATTAATATTCCCGGTTTTTTATTATATTATATTTCCAAAATACCAAGAATTTGATACTATTCATTTGTATTATTACTCAATATGTCAAAAAATACAATACAATAAATAGGAGTTTATTAATTACTCAAAATTAAGATCGATTCTATATTACCATCATTGATTAATTTTGAATGCCCTATATGACAACGGAAATTATTAAAGTGTCATAACTGACCGTGTTCCAGTTCTATATAATCAGATTATATAAAAGCACTTTCATTCCAATAATCTCATTATTAACAATCTGGATATAAAATTGTTTTATTCAGAATATAATGAACTGCACTAGTAATTTTAAATTAAATATCCCAACTTTAATTTATAATTACGGACAGTTTTAGATTATTTCACTTTAAATATTATCCTCTATATATAACACTTATATATAATATTTAAAGTCACATTAAATAATCTAGGGTTTTCGATATTTATAAAGCATCAATCATGCATACAAAATTAACATTGAAAAATTTTCTCAAATTAAATAAGTAAAATAATACATCTCATTTCTTTATGGGTACATATGCCATCATTTACTACCGAGAGTAATTAATTACAAAAGAAAACAAACAAATAAGAGCACACAAAAATTTTTGCACATAACCCTCAGTGTGTGATGCAAGAACTTACAAGACAAAATCACACCTCTTCTAGATTGATATGCATGATATCTGTCGATTAGAATAATAATTATTATTAGGCTCCACAATTAGCAAATTAGTTTGCGTTATTTTCATAAATAGCCATCGTATTATACACCTTATTTGTATTGGTCACTGACTTTTGATTTAAGATATCATGCCTCATCAAATTTTTATGTTGTTATGCAAATGGCACATCAATCATTAATTCATCAAAAATTAAAAGAAAAAAAAAATCTAAAACCTTCATTTCTCATCACCCTTGGTTGGTTCATCACCAAGGAGCACGAAATTTTTTTTAGGAAGGCGTGAATAGAACCAAATTTTGAACTAAAAACTTATCTGACTTTAAATTTTTCCTATCTTTCAACGTAAACTTTGTAATCTAATTTAACTAATTTTGAAAAGTGCAAACTACGAGCTTATACTGTGTAATTGACTTTTCTGTTTATTTAGAATTTTAAGTTTGAAATAATTTAGAAATCAGATCTTGGGATATGATTACAACTTTTAAAAATAATTAAGTAAATTTATTAATTTTAAAATTTCAAATGGGAAAAATTATGAGCTTATTTGAGAAAAAAATTTGTGATTGGAGTATAAAAGTAAAGGTGTCCATTGAAACAGGAGGCAGCTTCCCCATGGGACCAAACCACCACCAAGTACTACTCCCATGTAAGTGGTAATTATATTCAAAATGTCCTTTTTTTTTTTTTTTTTTTAAAAGAATCTTCTTTTTATTTGTCTGGAAAAATTACTCTAAAATAAAGAGTAACCTTTTAAATCACACTCATTTGAAACTTTTTTGTCTAATTTTCAACATATATTGAAGAATGGGCCATTTGCGTACCAATATAAAAGTTTGGGATGGTATGATTTAAAACCAAAACTTAAGGACAAATATGAGAGTGGATATATAATTCGAGATAATTTGTGAAAATAACCCAGTAAGTTTTCATGTTAATTTTACGGATTCAACATTAGGTTACATGTAGTTTGTTCGTTTCTTTTATTTTCTATCTTTAATTTTTTTTAATATGGGTCAAGTTAATTTTTTTTTTTTATGGACCTAGATAAGTAATTAGACGAGGAGACAATATGCAAAGAAAAAAAAAATCCAATGTCCACCCAAAATCTAAGTCATCGGAAGCAGGATAAAACTAAATTTAATTTTAATTAACCAAGTGAGTCCTACTCATATAAAAGCGCACATAAACTTAGAAATGGAGACATATTGGAAAATGGAGAAATGAAAGACGTACCACAGGTCTTGCCGTAATACACCTGTTAAAATTGAAAAAATATAAAGCTAAAGAATTCTATTATGGTTGAAGGAATATCAAATACGATCCGGTTGGTATGGAAAAGTGAAAAAGTTTGGAGTCTTTCTTTGACAAATGTTATGCTAGCTTGACCGGGGAAGACGCCAGTCAATGAAAGCATTTTGCATTTTCCACCCCAATCTTTAATGTACGTAGTTAAGTGGCACTTTTTTTTTGCGTCATATATATATATATATATATTATCTTTTTGCTGAGAATACTAGCAAGTTTATTCCACACCCGTGCCCACCTTCCAAAAGTTTACTGCACTAATTCAAGAGCGGTAAATTTAGAGGAATGTCGATTACGAATAAATATGATTAAGACTACAAAAAATGTGACTACGATGTAATCAATTACGACCATTTTAAGAGAGAGAGAGTTTTCAATAAAATCTGCGTTCACAGATGCTTTCAAGTCTCATTTTACTGACAATAGCTGCTGGTCCTAAACTCAACATTTAACAAAACATGCTAGTAGATGAACAAACGACTGCAAAACACTAACAATTTAGACAAACAAACGACAGGTCGTTTCGTAAAATTGTATGGAACTACCCATATAAAGACTCAAACTACATTAAGTAATGCTCCTGCATCTCAAACTCTCACAAACTTTTAACACACACACACACATCTATATATATATATATATATATATAAATATATATTATATATTTATATGAAAATCATACAACAATATGAGAACATAACTATATATATGACCATCAAATATTTGTTAAGTAATTAAGAATAGTTCTATGTTATACTGGCTTGCTACGGTACTAAACATTTCTGGGAAATCAAAACCAACAGTTTACTTCAGATCTTTAGCTACCAATCCTTTTTATTAGTAACATTGCCATTATTATTTATAAAAAAAAAAAAACAAAAACAAAAATGGTAAGTTCATTGTTTTCTCATGGACCTAACGTTTGGTAGAGATGCATTGAAAAGGACTCAAACTTTCGCACTCTACTACAGATCTTGTCACAAGTCCTAGTAGTGGCTAGTTGTGTCGTAACACACTTTGTATGTTATTCAAGCCATAAAGCTAAAAGCTAAACATGAAAAAAATTCTAGAGTACATATTTGAAGTTAATCTTGGAATATTGAAATTAATACAAAAACTTCCATAGGGTTTTTGGTGAATGAGGTTTGAATTAAGATTTTAAGTTGAGTTTGTTGACTTTTAAAAAATTGATTATAATTTTATTGACTTTTTAAAAAAAGATAAAAATGAGATAAAAATATGAGTTTTAAACTTAGATACCAAACTCCCTCTAAGTAAATTTTGTAATTCGAAATTTAAGCGAACAAATTATGAATTTATTGGAAAAGTCTTTGTGATTGGGGTATAAAAGTAAATGAGCCCATTATTAGCTGCCCTCCTGGGACCAACGGGGCTCCACCACTGACCACGACCTACTGCGCGTATGATGATCCACCGTTACAAGTTATAATTATTTTCTAAATGTTCTTATTCATAAACCCCCCATTACTTATATGACAAAAAAATGACTTCAAAACAAAAATGATTTTGAAATTACAACACTTTTCATCTTATTTTTCACTATTATTGACTAACGGTACATTTACAGTAACAATAATCATTTGGGTAGTGTGATATTTGAACTAAAATTTAGAACCAACAGAAGATCAAGTATAACATTCAAGGTCATTCATTAAAATTCAGTAAATTTTGATTTTCATTTTTTTTTAATGAATTCAAGTTACATATAGTTTATTTTTCTTGTTTTATTTTTAAATAATGGGTCAAGTTCATTCATTGTTTTAATCATGGACTTAAAAGTTAAATAAATGACAAATTAGAAGAAAACACGTACGTCTAAAAAAAAAATCCAATGTTCCGCGACCCAAAGTTTAAGTCATGGAAAACAATAAAGAACTTTTTAGTAAGAATGAATTTTATTCTAATCAACTAAGCGAGTCTATTCTTATAAAAGTGTTCACAACTTAGAAAATAGGAGAAATGAAAGACAACCAACCGATCTTGCCGTAATACACTAGTTAAAATTTTAAAAAATAAACAAACAAACAAAAAAAAACCATAAAGCTTAAAAAAAATAAAAATCAATAACGGTGGAAGGCATATCAAACACGATACGGTTGGCATGGAAAAAAAAAAAAAAAAAAAGTTTTGGAACCTTTCTTTTCAAAATAATATATTTGCTTGACTGGGGAAGACACCAGTCAATGAAGCGTGTAGCAATTTCCACCCACTTTTTTTTTTTTTTTTTTTAAAGGCTTTCCACCCCCATTTTCTATGTAGGTAGACTCTGTTTTTACAGGACGTCCTAAATTTTTTTCTTTTTTATTTTTTTAATCCAAAAGTAAGTTATATCTTACATGATCTTAATTCAAATTCAAATTCAAAATTTTTTCCCTCTCTTTTATTTGCAAAACTCAACTTAAAAATTTATAATTTTCTTATTTTTTAGTGAAAATAAGTTGATTTTTGTTGACCAAAATGCTCTTGCAATACTCTGGGTCATCACAGATGGAGATAATAGAATTCACAGTCTGAAGGTGATGATCAGCACCAAAACCAAAACCAGAAATAGCTTCATGATGACGAATGTAATAGACCATTTGGGGTGATAATTGGATTGATTGGAAAATGATATTGAAATTAACACTTTTTCATCTAATTTTCCATATATTATTAACTAACGACACTTTGCATAACAAGATAACATTTGGGGTAGTACACTATTTGAAACTAAAATTTAGAAACCTACGTGACATCGAGTATAAACATTCAAGGTCATTCGTAAAATTCAATAAGCTTTTTTTTTTTTTTTTTCTGTGAATTCAATTTTCAAGCTACATATAGTTTGTTCTTCTTGTTTTATTTTTTAAAAAATGGGTCAAATTCATTCATTATTTTGTTATAAACCTAAAAATTAGATAAATGACAAATTAAAAGAGAACACACACTCCCAAAAAAAAAAAAAAAATCCAACGTCTCCAACTCAAAGTTTAAGGACCCGTTTGGTGGTGAGTTTAAACTCACCACCATCAACTCAATTTTTGTCTTTTTCTCCAAAAGTTTTTTATCTTTTCTGAAAAAATCAACCAAAATCACTATTTAAACTTATAAATCTTAACTCAAACCAAACACCAAACACCAAACTTATAAATGGGAAACACGATACGATTGGCATGGAAAAATTAAAAAGTTTTTGGAACCTTTCTTTTCAAATAATATATTTGCTTGACTGGTCCCCGGTCAATGAATGCGTGTAGCAATTTTCCACCCCACTTTTTTTTTTTTTTTTGAAAGGCTTTCCTCCCCACTTTTCAATGTATGGAGATTCTTTTTTTAGGTGACGTCCTAAATGTTTTCTTCTCATTTTTTTAATCCAAAAGTAAGTATATATACATATATATATATATATATATATATATTTTTTTTTACTTTTCTATTTTTAAAAATTCAAACTTAAAAAACCTATATATTTTTTATTTTTTAAGTTGAAATAAGATGATTCTTGTTGAACAAAATGCTCTTGTAATACTCTTGGTCATCACAAGATGGAGATATTAGAATTCACAAATCTGAAGGTGCTGATCAGCACCAAAACCAAAATGTAACTCAAAAACATCTCATTACCATTAATAAAATATGTCCATCAATCACAATTAAATTTCATGATGACGAATGTAATAGCCCATTTGGGGTGATAATTGGAGTGAGCATTATGGATCTTATTTCATTCGTCTTATCATTTTATATAAAAAAAAATGAAAATAAAAAATAAAAAGATAATCTCGACTAGAATAAGAAAGACATGAAAATTGAGATTGGATATGTAAATAATAAAATTGATTTACTTTAATTGAAAACCCCTCCCCACCCCCCCCCCCCCAAGAGAAAAAATAGAAAACTACAAATGGAGGCAAAACTTGAGTATTAATTGTCCGGTAAAGAAAGCATCTTTATACACTTCATAAAAGCATCTTTATTCTTTGGTCCAGTAGAAATTAATATTGTATTAGATACGTTAACTCGTGGGGCAGAGGACCTTTGGAAATTTTGTGTTTGATTGGAAATCTTTTTTCATTGGAATTCTTGAGAAGACTTTGTGCCCTTGTGAAAGACTTGCTTTGATTGATAGACTTTTATATAAGTATAGCACTAGTAAAGGCTCTAATCATCTTACCAAAATATTACTCAAGAACAAACAAGAGATGATGAGGTGCTTGTCACTATCTCCTCTCTGTGTACTCTTCTTCTTGATCTTCAATTCTCGAGTTTGTTTTTCATCTGCTTCTGTTGTGCCTCAATGCCATCCCGATGAGAGCACCGCTCTTCTCCAATTCAAGGGCTCTTTCTCACCTACTTCCTCGTTTGATGATGCCTGTGTATCATGGAATGCTCATTCAACACCATGGAATGAGAGCACAAATTGTTGCACATGGAATGGAATCACATGTGACGGAGTTACAGGGCATGTGATCGGCCTTGACCTCATTTGCATCGATCTCAATGGCACAATTAGCTCCAACAGTAGCCTCTTCTTCCTCCGCCATCTCCAAAGCCTAGTTCTTTCTTGAATTGACTTCGAAGGCTCCCCTATTTTACCCGAGTTCGGCCAGTTCAAGAATTTGACCGATCTTGACCTGTCTTACTCAAACTTCAGTGGCCATGTGCCTTTGGAAATCTCTCATCTCTCCAAATTGGTCAGCCTGACACTCGGTGGAGATTATGCTGACCAACTCACAATAGAGGAGGATACCTTCAAAGCCCTCGCTAAAAACTTAACCAGCCTAACAAAACTCGACTTTTCCAATATTGACATGTCTTTTGTGTCACCTCTCTCTTTAACAAACTTGTCTTCTTCTTTAACATCTGTGTCTCTCGTCTCTTCTAACTTGCACGGGGAGTTGCCGGAGAACATGTTCCAGATGCCAAAACTTGAGATACTTGACTTACGTGATAACCATCTTAATGGCCAGATTCCTTGCTCCTTTTTAAACCTTCAACGACTCAGGAACTTCGATCTTTCATACAACAATTTCTCAGGCCAACTTCCTGAAGTCTGTAGCAATTTCTCACAGATATCCCCTCCATATGGCTCTTCAAAGTATCTAGTGGGAAGCTCTCATACAAATTTAACCCTTTTGTGGTTAGAAGGTAACTTACTAAACGGTACAATACCTTCATGGATATATGAACTGCCATATTTGGAGTATTTACTACTCGACAATAACCTTTTTCTGGTGAGATCAGAGAGTTCAAGAGCACCTCGCTGCAGTTTCCTCTCATTGAAAGAAAATAAACTGTGTGGAACCATTCCAGGATCAATATTCCATCAGGCCAAACTCAAGAAATTGGATCTTTCATCAAATAATCTTACAGGTATCGTGGAGTTTGAAAAGCTTTCAAAGTTTAAAAAGCTAGAGACTGATGGTTATTTTTGTATGTGAATAGGCGTAGGTTGTGCTTGGGTAATTATAATGATAGTAAATAGACATAGGAGGCATGGGTTTTTGGTTTGAAAGGCAGATAGTGTTCTACTTTAAAGCCTGATAGTAGATGTAATAGGTTATGATAGGGCAGAACAAGAAAGTGGGAACGTGAATATAAGCTTTACTTTTGTATATCCAATTTTCTAAATTGAAAAATGCTTGTAAAAAAATATTTACCGCAATTTTTTATATCATTCTTTCCAACTTAAAAAAAAAACTTTTTCTATTATTTTCTTATTTTGAAAAATAAAAACTATCACATTTTAAAACTTATTTCATACAATATTTAAAAAAAAAAAAAAGAAAAGAAAAGAAATTTTTTTGAAATCTTCTCATAAATTTCAAATGTTATTTTTTCTCATTTCAAATAATTTTTTTTTCTAAATGAAAATTTTTACACATCTAAATATTATCTTATTTAAAATGAAAAAACTTTTTATCTAAAACAAAAAAAGTTTTATTTTAAAAAATGAACAAATGATCCAAACGGAGCCTCAGTACATAAGCTTGTTTTCAGCTATACCTTTGCAACAAAAAAGTTTTATTATTAGTTATTCTAGATTTGTTTGCTTCTAGACTTTGCTACATATGATATTGCAAATATTTTATATAATATTTACAAAGTTGGAAAAATAAGCCACACTTTTATTAGAGACCG
Source organism: Ficus carica (assembly GCA_009761775.1). Lineage (NCBI taxonomy): Eukaryota > Viridiplantae > Streptophyta > Magnoliopsida > Rosales > Moraceae > Ficus > Ficus carica. The sequence continues at coordinate 24,571 of VYVB01000705.1, read as the reverse complement.
TTTATAAACTTCAAATAATTTATCATTTAATTTTAACAACTCCATAAATTATACATTTGATAGCCTCTTGATTTTGGGTTTATCATCATGCAACACAAGTGAGTTCCCACACTTCCTCGTATATTCAAAACGTTTATTCAGTCTAAGCCTTTCATTTAACCAAATACAATGAAGTGTTCCTAATTTGTTATGGGAAGTCAGCAAGGATTTGATTTTTCATTTAGATATTTCCCACAACTATTTAATCCAAATAGAGCCACTTCCAACTTGCTAATTCTAAACCTTTGTTCCAACTTTTTTCAGGACCTCTACAATTTCTATCAACACCTGGTTTACTCTACTTTGGTGCCTCAAAAAATCAGTTCTCAGGAGATATCCCAACTTCTATTTGCAACATGGCATCCCTTCGGATTGTCGATTTATCACATAACAACTTGAGTGGAGTTATTCCTCAATGCCTTGGAGATTTCAGTACAAGTCTCGAAGTTGTTGATTTGCGAATGAACAAACTACAGGGCCCCATCCCTGCAATATTCGCAGAGGGCAACAGTTTGAAGTTTATTAATTTGAATGGGAATGAGCTGGAAGGACCACTATCAAGATCTTTGGTACATTGCAGAAATCTTGAAGTTCTAGATGTTGGAAACAACCGGCTAATAGGCACGTTCCCTGACTGGCTAGAATCTCTTCCGAAGCTACAGGTTCTAGTCCTGAGAGCTAACAAGTTTAATGGTTCCATTGGGAATCCTAAAACTAGATCTCCCTTTCGTCAGTTAAGAATCATGGATATTTCCCATAATGAGTTCAGGGGTGCTCTTCCAATTAGATATATTGACAATTTCACAGCTATGATGGATGCAGAGAAAGTCAAAATGGAGTTCATGGCAGTAAATTACTTGATTTATTACTTATATACAATAGTGGTGTCTATGAAAGGTTTGGATGAGTTGGTGCAAATCCAAACTATTCTAACAACCATTGATTTCTCAACCAATAATTTCACGGGTGAGATTCCACAATCGATTGGAAGGCTTGAATCACTCAAGGGTCTCAACTTTTCTCACAATAAGTTGCAAGGTACTATACCATCCTCATTGGGAAATTTGACTAATCTCGAATGGTTAGATCTCTCTTCTAATGAGCTTATTGGGAGGATTCCTGATCAGCTGGTGGGTATACCATGGCTTGCATCCTTGAACCTTTCTCAGAACAAATTGGTGGGACCAATACCTAGTGGACAGCAATTCAACACATTCAACAACGACTCATATTGTGGAAACCCAGAATTGTGCGGATTTCCTTTGTCTAAATTATGCGGCAACAGAGAGGCGCAACCAAATCAAGGTGATGACAGAGAGCATGACAAGGGCATGTTTGATTGGAAGGTGGTGATGATGGGTTATGCAAGCGGAGTGGTGATTGGGATATCTGTGGGATACATGGTGCTTTTCAGTAGAAGTGGTGATCATTGGTTTATGAAAAGGCTTGGAAGAGAACGGCGACATATCTCAATCGCTCCCTTAAGAGGCAGGAGCAGAACAAGAAACTAAGAAGCAGAGGAAAATGGTACCTTCTGAAAAAGTCTCTAAAATAAAGGTAATATCTTTGTAACTGAAACCCTGCTTTTTTCTTGTCATGTTCTGGGACAAAAATAATCAGTTGTATCATTGTTTGCTAATCTTCTTGTGTTTTTCTGGTTTTCCACTCTACAGGAAGGTGCATGAAAAGGACTATGTATCAGGTCTGCCACCAGTATCTTATCTATTATATGATAATTTCTTGTTCCCCTAATATGTAGCCCAGAGTGCATGAATATACAGATCATGCTCTACCTTTTGGAATCTTAAATGTGAGACCCATTGAGGTTTTGGTCATAGTAATTTTGTACTTAATTGTATTTTACAAATACAAGCTCTTTGCATCATTCAATCCTATTATGTTAGGAAAAAAAATAAGAAAAATAATCAAAAACCTTTTGAAACGGCTTATCGACGTTGCAAGTATAAACCTTCTTTTGACAACCATACTCCAATTACTTACCCGCTTCAATTAAGATTTAATCTAGAAAACTAATAACAATAACACTGATACTAATAAAACCGAAAATGAATGAGCTTGCTTTCAATTCAACAACTATAAAGTTGGCCCCAAATGCCTTGATGAATGAGACACCTGTAGTTTTCACAAACAAGTTCAACTGTAAAAAACCGAAAAGTTGATTTAACATGGAAAATATTTCCTCGTGAAAATGATCATGATTCTCTAATTAGTCGAGCCTTGTCGTCTAAAATCCAACATGAACAACTAAGCATGAATGCCAACAAGCAAAATTGCCAAAAGAAGACCAATTTATTTGAAGAGTTCGGGGTTCAGCCAGTCTCTGCCATCCAAAAGGTTTTTATAAAAAAAAAAAAAAAAATTATCAGTTTTGTGAAGTTTCAACTTTCAACTATCAATTCAAAGTGAAAACATGAAGAATTGGACGAAAAACAAGAAATTGAAGATTGCAGCATATGTAAAACTCACTTGCTAATGTCATCAAGGTGGTCATCAAAATCGACAACATCTTGCCATTTTTCAGTTGAAATATAATCCAACAGAACCTCATTTGCTAACGGCTCCTTGGTGGTCAGATGGTACCCTGCATCTGATCCAACTAGCTTCCAGTTTTTGTTTGCATCCTTTCTATAAAGCTGGTTTTAGGGCGGAAAAAAAAAAAACACGAAATGAAAAGGTTGTATTAGAATTAAAGTAGAAACGGGAACATGCTATGTCGAAATTGTACATGAGTCATGACAATACATCATTCCCAGGGTAACAGTCTTAATCACCAATAATAAGTATTTACATCGAGAGAAAATCATAGTATAAAGACAAAGTAGTTGAAAACTCAAGCGTACTCATATTGGGCATGCTGATGCCCGTCTCCAAAACTCACATGGGTCGTCCCCCAAGCAGATGAGACTGACTTTGAATGGGATGTGGTGCTGGGCACCACTTATGATTTTTATTATTTTCGTACAAATAACACCAAAAACATTGTGAATTATCTGCATTCCGTAGGCATTACCAAATACCAGTTCATGTTCACTTGATCTTGAGCTTAAAGATAAATAACTTATAAAAGCATACTCAATCTCACACATGCCATTTCAGAGCAAAAGAAAAACTCTTTTCACCTTTGAAAGCTAGACTAGAAACCACATCAAAGTTAAATTACATACTGCAAAGCTAACAATACCCTTAAGCTGATTACAAAAGATAAGCAACTTCAAAATTCTGTGCATAATCTCTCATCAAGAATAATAACGAAAATGATCTCTAACCTGCATAACAGGGCTCCGATCCTTAGACTTTTCCAAAGCTGCAAGCTTTTTGTTATCTAACTACAAAATCATCTAGAGAAAAAATAAGTTTATAATAAAATTATCTCAATTCCCACAAAAAACCACACAAAATCGCATCACAAGAATTCAAATTCAAGCACGTACCAAAAGAATAGCCGCTTGAGGAAAGTAACGAGATATGTGATCGCCAATATTCTTGGCCACACCACCAAGCTCAAAATCATCAAATCTCTCATTGGCATGAAAATAGCCCACAATGTTCACCCCTTTGTTTGCATAGTACTCCTGTATACGATCCAATTGATGAGTTCAAATTCAACCAAAACAATTGTAAAGTATATATATATTTATGTATGAAGAGAGAGAGAGAGCATCATTAGATACTTATTTATTGAATGATGATGCTCTCTCTCTCTCTATATCTGTGTGTATGTGTATTATAATTAAGATTAGAAAACAGAACTTTGTGAGAAATTTTCCCAAAACAAATTATACAGAAATAAACATCTATTATGAAACAATCCTTGGTGTGTGTATAGATACACACATATATATGTATATTTATATTAATGTTTGTACAGGTCAGTTCAATCGAAGCAAAATTAAACTAAAGGGGAAAAAAATTAAGCCCCAAAAACACGAAATTTACTCACGTCACCAGAAATTTCGCCAGTAATCATACGAATTGTTAAGAAACAAGCATCTAACACATCTATAACATATATAAACATAAATACATACATATATATACACACACATACATATATATGTATATGTGTACACACACACACAAAGGTTAGATCTTGGGCGTGTACCAGGATGAGGGAGATCTCGAGCTAACAAAAAAAGTCCAAAATACGAGCATTTAGTAGTGTAATTTAATTTTTTGTTATTTGGGGTTTCAAGTTTGAAATAATTTAGAAGTTAGATCTTGGGATGTAATTGAAACCTTTAAAAAATATCTAAGTGGATTGTATAATTTCAAAATTTCAGATGAGAAAAATTATGAGCTTATTTGGAAAATAAAAAATAAAAAAATTGTGATTGGGTATCATTGGGGCAGGGGACAGCTACCCCGTGGGACCAACATGGCTCCGCCATTGACCATCACCAAGAGCTATTGTTGGTATGGCAAGAGTTCCGCCCCTATATGTGGTAATTATTTTCAAAATGTTTTGTTTTGTTTTGTTTTTGTTTTTTTTTTCTAAGAATCCTTTTTTATTTGTCTGCAAAATGACTCTAAAACAAAGAATAATCTATAAATCACCCTCATATGGAGATTTTTTGTCTAATTTTTAACATATTAATGACCAATGGACCATTTGTATACCAACATAAAAGTCCGGGATAGTATTTAAAACTATAACTTAAGGACAAATAAAAGATTGGGTATGTAATTTGAAATAATTTGTGAAAATAACCCAGTAAGTTTTGGTGTTATTTTTACGGATTCGATTTTAGGTTACATGTAGTTTGTTTGTTTTCTCATTGTTATTTTTAAATTTTTTTTTTTAAAATGTGTCAAGTTATTTATTTATTTTTTATGGACCTAGATAAGTTAAAAGAGGAGACAACATGCAGATAAATCTAATGCTCTAACCCAAAAATTTAAGTCATGGGAAACAATAAAGAACTTTTTAGGTAAAAATTGAATTATATTCTAATCAACCAAGTGAGTCTACTCTTACAAAAGCATCCATAAACTTAGCAAATGGGGACATATACTTGAAAAGTGGAGAAATGAAAGGCGACCAATAGGTCTTGCCGTAATAAACTTGTTAAAATTAAAAAAACCATAAAGCTAAAAAAAAATTCCAATATCAAATACGGTATGATCGGTATGAAAAAATAAAAAAGTTTTGGAATCTTTCTTTGACAAAATGACATATTTCCTTGACTGGCGGAGACACCAGTCAGTGTAAGCGTGTTGCATTTTTCCACCCCACTCTTCAAGGTTATGTTTTTGCGGGACGTTTGGAACACCTATAGGAAAATATTTCTATTTTTTTTCCCGAAATATCAGTTTGTTTTACCATCTTATTTTAAATCTACACTCCTATTGCCCTCTTCCATTTTCCAAAAATTCAAATTTTAAAAGTCAATAACTCTCTTATTTTAAGTCGAAATGAAATGATTTTTGTAGAAAGAAAATCTTCTCGCCATACTCTTGTTGGTCACAAGATGGAGATACTAGTGTTCACAATCTGAATATACTTGCTGTAAAGCACCAAAAAGAAAATGTAACTCAATAACATTCAGATGAGTATCAGTTTCTAATACATATTTGATGGTTGAAAATCAGAGTCCTATTAATAATGTACTTTCGCAGAGTCCTACTATGGAAATTAGCTTTGTCCATCAACCATAATTGAATTTCATGATGACAAAAATAATAGTCCATTTAGAGAGATAATTAGAGTATGAGTTTTGAAAATGTTTTGATTCAAGATAAGTTGAGTTTTGAAAATGTGTTTGGTTGAAAATGAACTGTTTGTAGTTAAAAAGTATATAACAAATTGAAATGTGTTTAGAAAAAAAAAAATATTTTGGATTTTATTTCATTCTGTCTCATCCTTCTATACAATTTAAGGAATAAAGAAAAAAGAAAAAGCTCATTTTGACTTGAATAAGAAAGTTATAAACTACTAAATTTTGAGTTTTTTAAAAATTGAGAAGAGAGATTTAGATATGAAATCAGTGAAAATGATTTATTATTAAAGAAAAAAAAACAATTGGAAAACCACAATTGGAGTTCTGACTATAAGAAATCATCCAATGTGATTGATGGACACAACTTATTTAAAATGTTGTGCGTCCGCTAAAGAAAGTATCTTTTATGCACTTGATAAAGGAAAGGAAGTTGTAGAAATTAATATTCTATTAGATACGTAAATATCTCGTGGGGCAGAGAGCCTTTGGAAATTTTGTCTTTGATTGGAAATCTTTCATTGGAATTCTTGAGATGACTTTGTGCCTTTGTGAAAGACTTGCTCGCGTTTGATAGACATCTATACAAGTATATCACTAGTGAAGGGCTCTAATCATCTTAAGAAAACAAGACATGATGAAGTGCTTGTCGGTATCTCTTCTCTGTGTACTCCTCTTCTTGATCTTCAGTTCTCGAATTTTCTGTTCATCTGCTACTGTTATATATCACAATTTTGTGTAATTAAGATGCAATGACACTATAGTATATATATTAAACGGGGAAAGGTTATGAACGCAACTCAAACAACACACTATCATAGAACTAGTTACGACATTAAGCCGAAAACGACAACAAATTGAATAAGACAAACAAAACGACAACAAGTATTCAACTACAATGACTTCTAAAAAGCACACATGACCTTGCAAAAAAAATGACACTCGTTAATCGAGGTACTAAAAAAAAAAAAAGCACACAATCGACATAAATAGGGAACCAAGTCTAAAACGACATCAAGATTTGTGAACTTAATCAGAAAGGGAAAAAGACAACAAAACATAAAAAATGACATCAAGTATCCTCAAAACGGCATAAATATAAACATGACATTTACTAGGAAATTACAAAGATATTAATTACATAAATTGTCAACATATTTAAGAAGGAGATAGACATATAAACGACTTCTATAAGAAACGACAACAGTGGGCAAAAACCTATTAACACGAAAAGAGATGAATCAAAGAAAAAAAACGTCAAAGATATAAAAAACAATAAAAAACTCTGTAATGACACATATACAGTAGAGGTTCGAACAAGTAGCGGGTAATTTATTTTGGATTGGATAATAGAGTTTATACAGGAACAGGACACTAGATATTTCGTGATTTTCTTTTATAAATTTTTTCTTCTTCCGTAAATGATGAGAGCACACAACTAGTACTACAAAGTACATATTTACTAGCAACATTATTCGTTATTTTATTATTATTTTATTATTATTTTTATTTATTTATTTACTTATTTTTGCTGAGAATACTAGCAACTTTATTCCACGCCCGTACCCACCTTCCAAAGTTTAGTGCACTAATTGAAGTGCAGTAAATTAAAAATAGTAATGTCAATTAAGAATAATCATGATCCACAATATAAAAAATTTGATTACGTTGTAATTAATTACGACCATTTTTAGAGAGAGAGAGAGAGAGAATTTTCAAAAGAATCTGCCTTCACAGATGCTTTCAAGTCTTATTTTACTAATAATAGCTGCTGGTCCTAAACGCAACATTGAACGAAACATGCTAATGGATTAATAAACGACTGAAACAAACTTACAATTTGGAAAAAGCAACGACATGTCGTTTGGTAGCTGTGGGGACAACGTCTGAATACAACACATTTCAGAACATCAATGAAGACGACGTCGTTTACAAAGGGTTGAAGGGAAAAGAAAGGAAAAAGATAGAGAAAGGGAAACTAAAGTAGAAGGCCACTTCAGCATTAATAAACAAAGTGCCATGTCATCAGAATTGTAATCTTAGTTATAATAATGATTGTACACTCGAAACTCCCCAAGAAAAATTATAAATAGGGCATGAAGATATGAGATTTGTACGCTTTTGAAATACCTGAGAAGTAGAGAAACTCATACTTTTATTGAGGGAATTAGGATCATGTAGCTCTAGATTTCAATAATTCTAATAAAGCTTTGTATTCATTGTTTGTTGTTTGATCAAATTTCAGCACAAACAGTAACGTTACTGTGGAACTACAGAAATAAAACTCAAACGACATTAAGAAATGCTCGTGCATCTCAAACTCTCACAAACTTTAACACGAGCACACATACATCTATAGATTTATATATATGAAACTTTATGTTATTCAACCCAAAAAGCTAAGTAAAATTTGGGAATATATTTGAAACTACAACTTAAGTAAAATTTGTAATTTCGAAATTTCAGATGGACAAATAATAAATTTATTTGAAAAAGTTTTTGGGATTGGGGTATAAAAGTAAATGAGCCCATTAGCTGCCCTTCTTGAACCTACGGGGCTCCACCACTGACCACCACCTACTGCCGGCGTGGTATAACGATCTGCCCCTATATGTTGTATTTTTTCTAAATGTTTCTATTTTCATAAACCCCTTATTAATTACTTAAGAAAAAAAAAAAAAAAAAAGACTTTAAAACAAAGAATGATTTGGAAATCACTTTCATGTGACACTTTTTCATCTAATTTTCAACATATATATTACTGACTAACGGGTCATTTGCGTAACAATGTAACATTTGGGGCAGTATGATATTTGAAACTAAAATTTAGAAACCAACATGAGATCGAGTTGGTGTAGAAGTTAGCGTGCTACATATATATTACGTCATATATTATGTATGTGCTTATATATATACATATATATAATATTTCTCTATAATTAAATCATCACACCAATTTATTAAATCATCATATAAAATTCATAAATTTTTGTCACGAACTTTGTTTTAGCACATCAAGTCCTCATCACGTCACCTGTGAAAATAACTCAAGAAACGTCATAAATTACTAAACATATTATCATCACATCTTTTTCGCTAATATCTAATGTTAGGTTAGTAATTTATGGTTAATGAAAAGTTGGGACGTTACAAACTAATTACGAATTTATATGATTTAGTGTTTTAGATTAATTTTATGTGATGACAAATTGCTTATTTTGCTTGTTTTGGATCTTGATTGTATTTTAAAAGATTTCTCTTTTTTTTTTTCTTTTTTTTTTCTTACTTCTAACGTGTTGGCAGGTTAGCGAATTGGTAGGTCAACAAGTCATATTGTGTTAATCTCCCCAAATTACTATGTTGGTGGGTTGCACTGGTCGGGTTGGGTCAACCTGCAAACTCGGTGGGTCAGATAGAGTTGATGTTTATTTGACCTGACAGGTCAAGGGTTGGGTCCGGGTTAGAGTTTAAAAAATTCGTGTTGGCTTCAACTCAGACACGAACCCAACTTCTTGGCACGAATTGTCAGCCTTAATATCAAGTATAAAATTCAAGGTCATTCGTAAAAACTTAGTAAATTTTGATGTAATTTTTATGAATTCAATTTTCAAGCTGTCACATGTAGTTTGTTAATTTTCATTATTTCATTTTTTAAACAAATTGGTCAAGTTCATTCATTGTTTTGCCAGGGACCTAAAAGTTGGCTAAATGACAAATTGGAAGAGGACACGTATGCCAAAAAAAAAATCCAATGTTTCCAACCCAAAATTTATGACAAGGGGAACAGTAAGGATTATTAATGAGACATATGGATTGTTATTAAGACTTACACTTGGAAAATGGAGAAATGAAAGGCTACCAACAGATCTTGAATAAATTTGAATAAAAACAACAGTAGTAAATATTGTGTTAGTATCTCTTTGATTGAGAATAGAATTTCCCTTTTCAAAAAAAAATATATATATAATAATAACAATTAAATATTGTGACAATCTCCATGAAAGGAATATTAGTGCAGCCAATAAAACAAGCTGAAATTTTACTGTCCATAGATGGTTATAGTGAATTATGTACAATAAACAGATTGTTACGTTTTGAAGAAAATGCTCCTACCATACTCTTGGTCATCACTTGCTGAGCAGCACCAAAGAAAATGCAAGTCAGTCATAGTAGCTTTTGATACATATTTGATGGTTGAAAAATAGAGTCCTATCAATAATGCATTTTCTAAGGATCCCTACCATGGAAATTAACTGTGTACATCAACCACAATTGAATTTCGTGATAACAAAAATAAGAAATTATATATCCATTGTGATTGATGGAAACGGCTAATTTAATTGTCGCGCGTCCAATTCGGGACACACCTTGAGTATTCATTGGTTTAGTTTCATAAGAAGACTTTAAGAATGCACGTTAACTGAGGGCCGCAGACTTTTCTGCAAGATGTAACATCATTCACATTTAGCATACTCCTTACTGTAATTCGTGTCTTGGCATTTTCATCTAGTCATTGAAATGAACTTTTCATCTAGTCATTAAGATAGCTTTAATATCTTAATTATTCAAGGTTAAATTGTTAGGTTGGTCCTGAACTTTTAACTTTGTACAATTTTGGTTCCTGAACTTTTTTTCATAGTTGGAATACCCCTAAACTACTAAAATGTTGCTACAATAGTCCTTTATGTCAATTTTTAGACGTAATCCGGTAGTTAACATCACTTTTTGACCAATTTGCTAACAGATTTTGTTTAAAATTTTATAGAAATGACTTTTGTAGCAACAGTTTAATAGTTTAGGAGCATTCCCTGTTCTTTTTTTCGTAGCTGAAATGATAATAAACTATTAAAAACACTATTGCAATATTCTTTTCCATTAATTTTTGGACAAAATTCATAGTTATTAGCACCACTTTTTGACCAAATTACTATCAGATTCCGTCCAAAAATTAACGGAAAGGTTGTAGTAACATTTTAAAAGTTTAGGGGCATTCAATCTGTAATAGCCAACCTTTTTACGGACTCATGGTTTTCTTAAAAGGAAATCTAAGTCTTTACTATGTATGTCTATGTGAAATGCATGATCTGATTTATCAAAATATGTTTGAGTCCTTATAAGTTATAAGACTCAATTATAGTTTATTAAGCTAAGTGTAAGGCCTTATAATGAAAAAGCACTAGTACAGAATGTGGATTTCACGACAGTTTTTAACCGTCGTGGTAACATTTCCACGACGGTTATCTAACCGTTGTGGAATCCAAGGTCGTGGAATCTATACGGATTCCACGATGGTTTTTTACCCGTCGTGTAATGGGCAAAAATTGGGCCTAAAATTAGATATTTAAGAACATACCATAACGGTTTTTCAGTAAAACCGTCATGGTAGGTAATATCGAAAAAAAAATTGCCAATTCATTTCATTTCCCACGGGTGGCAAATCCCGTGTATTATCCATTATTACACAGCCAATAATAAAATAATAACTACTCAGCAATTAACTGGGTCACAATGTACAACAATTAATATAACGACAGTACAAAATTTATATATTGTTTTGAGTCAATATTGTATGAACCGCATGACAAATGTAGCCCACTCGTGCCTAACCAAACTCATGTCAGCATCAATATAAAAATCCTTGGTTTGAAGTGAGGCTAGTCCATCAATAGTCAAGGTTATTTTTTGCATGAAAGCTAACACAAAATAACCGTATTCTACATAACCTTCCTATATAGGACAGGGAACAGTATCAATCAACGTCTCGTAATTGCGTCGCTTTTTTATTCCTCTTCCCACCAACGTCTTCCAGTCATTAAGTGCCTTAACAAGTTAACAAATTTCAAAACAATTACAACAACAATTATGTTATGTTAAATCAAAAACATGAACATCAAAGAATACTTACAACGTAATTAGTTCTCTAAAATCATCACCCGGTTCGTTTCTCAGAGGATTAAAATACATGACCAAGTCATCCCACAGATCAATAACTGCCAAGATCCAATGTTAGCCGCTATTATATGGCATGAGAAACAGCTTTCCCCTTGGTGCATTTGTTAAGATCCGTAGAATATTGTTGGCTCTCTCTCGAATGTAGACTTGGCGATCTACATTCTGTTGAACTGGTGAGACAAGGAATGGAGAAATAAACTCGAAACGTTGACAAACACCTATTCTTGCACAACAGTCCGCTAAGAATCTGCAAAATAATTAGCCAAACTTGTTACGCAACAACAACATATATATATACTCCGAGCTTGGAAAAATAAGTATTGTTTAAGGATAAATCTAAAACCTGATGTAAACCAATATACTGCTTGCACTAATTTCTTGAAAGGTTACAAAATGGTGTACATCTTCAAACCCAATATATATGGGCATGTCATCACCAATGACGGACTGTTGTATTGGGCACGTACAGTCACGCAAGGAACTTTGTGCGTAATATGCCAGAGGTCTCAATTCGAAGGGAATTGGTTAAAGTCAAACGAAGGTAGTTCTTGTTACGCCGGTTGTTGTTGTACCTCCGGTTGTGACTGTATTTTCTTCTTCACTGCTCTCTTTTTGGTTCACCCCTCAGCTTCTCGATCAGGAGCATGACTGGGACCTCGACTTGCCTAGCTCAAACTTGTTTCAAGTACGACTAATCTTTTTGGCCAAGCAACAAACCCACTAACAACTTCTTCAATATATGTGGCTTCGCTCATCGAAATAGGTAGGAGTGCACGTTTTAGTTTTGGGACTGTAATTGTCACTCGCACATCTCCTCCATTAACTAAATCAGTAAGAAAGAGGTGGCATTCCTTACTTGCGTTCGGCATGGGCTGCGGATCCAACGCCCCGGCTTCTTTTTGATTTAGGGTGCAATTAGCCTTGAAGCTGTTGTGTTGATCAACAATCTGTGCGATCGTCTCCTCGGCTATAGTATCTCGATTGATACCATGCTTCGCACAAAGTGCCTGTGCTTTTCTTTCTAATGCGACAAGCTGTCGTTTCACTTTGGAGACTTCAGCATTTTCTCTTGGACTTTGCACAATGTTGAAGTACTACGACTGCTTGACAAACTTAGATTGCCCCGGATCCGACCTGAATGCTCGGCATTGTCTAATGCCGTGGTCAATATGTCATTTGTCCCCACAAATTCGAAATTTCCTTGTGTCTCTTGCTCACTGACGTCCTGTAACAATGTGAGAATATGTTATGAACTCGTAAACATAAAGGAGTGTAAATTAGAATATATTATACCATGGATTCGAAAACTTACTATTGTATCGTCAATAATTTTAAATGATGCATTCTTGAACTCTCCATCGGGTTTGATGCGCATGTCCAGCCACGAAGTATGCCGCTTTGCCCATTGTCCCGTCTTCTCAAACTGCAATTTAATAATTACCGTTAGTAAACATAAAGGAAAAATTTGGAAGTACAACATATCATTTACACGTTTTGTCCAAGTAATTCACGTACGTGGGCTTGGTCACGTTTCCTATATCCGTCTTGGCCCCCGGTTGATCCGTATTTGCTCTTCTTTCTTATCTCACTTCATTGTTTGGATAGTCTTTTGAATTTCGGGGTACATCGATACGTAATGAATTTTTCCCAATCATCCTGGCTGATGGTAGGGTAATTGTGAACCACTTTTGGCGGTCGTTGCCACACAGTTTCTTCATCAATATAATCCCTGACAAAAGCTTGGTAAAGATCAAATCTAAAATTTTTCACTGACTCTGCGTATGCCTTTAAAGCTTGTTTTTTAAATGATGGTTCCACAATGAAAGAAGTTACGATTTCCACCCACCTCTTTCTTTCCTTGAGGCTAAATCGCCACTTCTAAAGTCAGATATCCAAATGGGAATGTGCTCTCGAGCAAGCACTCCAATCCAACTCTGTAATTCATCTCCTTCCTTCCCTAATGCTTGCCCTTTCGCGTCGAACGAAACTTCAATTCGTTCTCCCTTTGTCCTAACAAGGTGGACTCTTCTCATAAGAGTTACTCTTCGTTTACCATCTTTATCGGGATTGAATCTTGGTGAGTTGGTTCGTCGTGGTTTTCCAATTTGAGTTTGAGTTGAGTATTCCTCCTCGTGATGTTGCGACATTTTAAATCAATCTAAAACAACTCCTCACCAAAACACGTTAAAAACAAAAAATCATCATCATTAAATCATTATAAAATCGTGGCAGCCAAGCACATAAAAAGCAAACGAAAGCATACATTAAATTATTGTAAATCAAGAATCTAAACATATACTTTACTTAATTACAAAAATGACACACAACCTAATCAAAGAGGTATTTTATCGAACATGTAATATGCGAACATATAAGTCACAAAATCAACCATTTTTCTGGAAAATTCCCAAATACGTGCCTTACCCAATCAACATAATTCAATCTAGAACTATTTCTAACTCAAAAAGGCATTTTATCGAACATGTCATACGCTAACATAAAAGTCACAAAATCAACACTTTTTCCGGAAAATTGTCAAATCCTTGGCTTACCCAAGCAATTTAATTCAATCTAAAACTATTTCTAACTCAAAAAGGCATTTTATCGAACATGTCATATGCAAAAATTTAACTCACAAAATCAACAATTTTTCAAGAAAATAGCCAAATCCGTGCATAACCCAAGCAATTTAATTCAATCTAAAACTAATTCTAACTCAAAGAGGCATTTTATCGAACATGTCATATGCTAACATATAAGTCACAAAATCAACACTTTTTCCGGAAAATTGTCAAATCCGTGCCTTACCCAAGCAATTTTAAAGCAATCTAAATCACGTCCACAATCAACAATCACCAAAGATGTAGGGGATGGATTTTGGACGGAAAATTCCCAAATCAACTATCAACAAAATCAACACTTTTTTCCAGAAAAATCTCTAAACCGTCACCTCACCCAACCATTATACAACAATCCAAAACTAAGTCTCACTCAAAGAGGCATTTTGTCGAACATGTAGTATGCAAAACTTTAAATCACAAAAACAACACTTTTTTCTGGAAATTTGGTAAACCGTCACCTCACCCAACCATTGTACAACAATCCAAACACTAAGTCTCACTCAAAGAGGCCTTTTGTCGAACATGTAGTATGTAAAAATTTAAATCACAAAAACAACACTTTTTTCCAGAAATTTGGTAAACCGTCGCCTCACCCAACCATTATACAACAATCCAAAACTAAGTTTCACTCAAAGAGGCATTTTGTCGAACATGTAGTATGCAAAAATTTAACATACAAAATCAACACTTATTTTCGTGAAAAAAATCACCCAAAATCACAACAACAATCAACAATCACCGAAAATCAAGTTCACAATCAACCAAATTCACTTCCATAAACCGTGTGGTGAAAGAGAGAGTTCGACTTACCAACTACTCGAGTATGGGTATGAACGGGTCGATCGGTACCGGCGTAGGCAACGGCCGGTTTGGTCGCGGCGAGAGAGAGAAGAAGAGGACGAGAGAGAGAGGGAGACGAGGTAGAGAGGGAGAGGACGAGAGAGAATGGAGATGAGGTAGAGTGGGAGCCAAGAGAGACAATGGAGGGAGGAGGCACGGCAAGAAAAGAGAGAGAACATTGATACACATTTGATGGTAGAAGAGCAATGCCCTATCAATAGTACATTTTCTAAGGCTCCTACTGCAGAAATAAGATATGTGCATCAATCATAATCAAATTTCATGATGACGAATATAATAGCTGTTTGGAGTGATAATTGGAGTGAGCATTTTGGAAATATTTTGATTGAAAATAAGTTGAGTTTGATAAATATATGTTGATTAAAAGTAAACAATTTGGAGTTAAAAAATATATAAATGAAAAAAATTTCAAGGAAAAAAAATAACAATTATGAATCTTATTTTATTCGTCTTATTATTTTATGCAAAATAAATAAAAAAATAAAATTTATAAAAGATCATCTTGACTTAAAATAAGAAACACATGAAAATTAAAATTGGATATGTAAATAGTAAAATTGATTTACTTAAAATAAGAAAGACATGAAAATTGAAATTGGATATGTAAATTGTAAAATTGATTTACTTTTAATTGAAAAAGAAAACTCCAAAAAGAAAAAATAGAAAACTACAATTGGAGTACGGCTAATTTAACTGACGTGCATCCAATTTGAGGCTAAACTTGAGTATTTATTGGTCCAGTAAAGAAAGCATCTTTATACACTTCATAAAGCATCATTATTCTTTGGTCCAGTAGAAATTAAGATTCTATTAGATACGTAAACATCTCATGGGGCAGAGGACCTTTGGAAATTTTGTGTTTTTGATTGGAAATCAAAAACTTAATTGGATAGCTTAAAGGTTTTAGCGTAAACATCTTGCCATTTTCCAGATGAAATATAATCCAACAGAAACTCATTTGCTAACGGCTCCTTGGTGGTCAGATGGTACCCTGCATCTGATCCAACTAGCTTCCAGTTTTTGTATGCGTCCTTTGTATAAAGCTGGTTTTAGGGAGGGAAAAAAAAAACACAAAATGAAAGATTGTATTAGAATTAAAGTAGAAATTGGAACATGCTATGTCGAAATTGTACATGAGTCATGACAATACATCATTCCCAGGGTAACAGTCTTAATTACCAATAATAAGCATTTACATCGAGAGAAAATCATAGTATAAAGACAAAGTAGTTGAAAACTCAAGCGTACTCATATTGGGCATGCTGATGCCCATCTCCAAAACTCACATGGGTCGTCCCCCAAGCATATGAGACTAACTTTGTATAGGATGTGGTGCTGGGCACCACTTATGATTTTTGTTATTTTCGTACAAAGAACACCAAAAACAATGTGAATTATCTGCATTCCGTAGGCATTACCAAATGCCAGTTCATATTCACTTGATCTTGAGCTTAAAGATAAATAACTTATAAAAGCATACTCAAACTCACACATGTCATTTCAGAGCAAAAGAAAAACTCTTTTCACCTTTGAAAGCTACACTAGAGACCACATCAAAGTTAAATTACATACTGCAAAGCTAACAATACCCTTAAGCTGATTACAAAAGATAAGCAACTTCAAAATTCTGTACGTAATCTCTCATCAAGAAAAATAACAAAAATGATCTCAAACCTGCATAACAGGGCTCCGATCCTTAGACTTTTCCAAAGCTGCAAGCTTTTTGTTATCTAACTACAAAATTATCAAGACAAAAAAATAAGTATATATTAAAATTATCTCAATTCCCACAAAAAACCACACAAAATCGCGTCGCAAGAATTCAAATTCAAGCACGTACCAAAAGAATAGCCGCTTGAGGAAAGTTACGAGATATGTGATCGCCAATATTCTTGGCCACACCACCAAGCTCATTGGCATCAAATCTCTAATTAGTTTAGCCTCGTCGTCCAAAATCCAACATGAACAACAAAGCATGAATGCCCATAAGCAAAATTGCTAAAAAGAAGACCAATTTATTTGAAGAGTTCAGGGTTTAACCAGTTTCTGCCATCCAAAAGGTTAATATATAACTTTCAACTACCATGAAAGAAGTCAAAACATAAAGAAATCAGACGGAAGCCAGGAAATAGAAGATTGCGGCATATGTAAACTCACTTGCTAATGTTATCAAGGTGGTCATCAACATGTACAAATCTTGCTATTTTTCAGTTGAAATATGACTCGGCAGAACCACATCTGCTAATGGCTCCTTGGTGGTCAGATGGTACCCCGCATCGGAATCGGATCTACCTATTTTCCCATTTTTGGACGCGATCTTTGTGTATTAGAATTAAACGACGAAATGTACACGATAATGCATCATTCCCGTGCTAACAGTCTTAATCTCAGATATAAATCTTAAATCACAAGTTTTCCAAGGTTTATAAAACTAAAATGAATATGTTATCTTTTGTTTGGCTTCTGACAAGTTTTTTTTTCTTTTCTCCTTTTTTGCTCTGAAAGGATGAAGCGGTAACCACAGCTTATTTAAAATGTTGTGCGTCCGCTAAAGACAACATCTTTTATGCACTTGATAAAGGAAAGGAAGTTGTAGAAATTAATATTTTTTTAGATACGTAAATATCTCGTGGGGCAGAGAGCCTTTGGAAGTTTTGTGTTTGATTGGAAATCTTTCATTGGAATTCTTGAGATGACTTTGTGCCCTTGTGAAAGACTTGCTCTCGTTTGATAGACATCTATACAAGTATATCACTAGTGAAGGGCTCTAATCATCTTAAGAAAAACAAGACATGATGAAGTGCTTGTCGGTATCTGTTCTCGAATTTGCTGTTCATCTGCTACTGTTATATATTACAATTTTGTGTAATTAAGATGCAATGACACTATAGTATATACATTAAACGGGGAAAGGTTATGAACGCAACTCAAACAGCACACTATCATAGAACTAGTTACGACATTAAGTCGAAAACGACAACAAATTGAATAAGACAAACAAAAACGACAACAAGTATTCAATTACAATGGCCTCTAAAAAGCACACATGACCTTGCAAAAAAATGACGCACTCGTTAATCGAGGTACTAAAAAAAAAAAAAGCACACAATCGACATAAATAGGGAACAAAGTCTAAAACGACATCAAGATTTGTGAAATTAATCAGAAAGGGAAAAAGACAACAAAACATAAAAAATGACATCAAGTATCCTCAAAACGGCATAAATATAAACACGACATTTACTAGGAAATTACAAAGATATTAAATTACATAAATTGTCAACATATTCAAGAAGGAGATAGACATATCAACGACTTCAATAAGAAACGACAACAGTGTGTAAAAACCTATTAACACGAAAAGAGATGAATCAAAGCAAAAAACGACAAAGCTATAAAAAACAATTACAAACTCTGTAATGACACATACACAGTAGAGGTTCGAACAAGTAGTGAGTAATTTATTTTGGATTGGATAAGAGAGTTTACACAGGACACTATATATTTCGTGATTTTCTTTTATCAATTTTTTCTTCTTCCGTAAATGATGAGAGCCCACAACTAGTACTACAAAGTACATATTTACTAGCAACTTTATTCGTTATTTTATTTAATTTAATTTTATTATTGTTGTTATTATTATTATTTTTTGCTGAGAATACTAGCAACTTTATTCCACACCCGTGCCCACCTTCCAAAAGTTTAGTGCACTAATTCAAGAGCAGTAAATTAAAAATAATAATATCAATTAAGAATAATCATGATCCGCAATAGAAAAAATGTGATTACGATGTAATTAATTACGACCATTTTTAGAGAGAGAGATAGAGAGAGAGAATTTTCAAAAGAATCTGCCTTCACAGATGCTTTCGAGTCTTATTTTACTAATAATAGCTGCTGGTCCTAAACGCAACATTGAACGAAACATGCTAATAGATTAACAAACGACTGCAACAAACTAACAATTTGGAAAAATAAACGACATGTCGTTTGGTAGCTGCGGGGACAAAGACTGAATACAATGTGACGTTTCAGAACATTAATGAAGACGACGTCGTTTACAAAGGGTTGAAGGGAAAAGAAAGGAGAAAGACAGAGAAAGGGAAACTAAAGTAGAAGGCCTCGTAAGCATTAATAATCAAAGTGCCATGTCATCAGAATTATAGTCTTAGTTGTAATAATGATTGTAACACCTAAAACTTCCCAAGAAAAACTATAAATAGGGTGTGAAGGTATGAGATTTGTATGTTTTTGTAAATATCTGAAAAATAGAGAAACTCAGGCTTTTGTTGAGAGAATTAGAATCTTGTAACTCTAGATATTAGGGATTCTAATAAAGCTTTGTATTCATTGTTTGTTGTTTGATCAAATTTCAGCACAAACAGTAATGGTACTATGGAGCTACAGAAATAAAAACTCGTTTAACATTAAGAAATGCTAATGCATCTCAACCTCTCACAAACTTTAACACGATCACACATACATATATAGATTTATATATATGAAAATTTATACAGCAGAATGAGACCATAACTATATCAAGAGCATCAATCTACGCCCACGCCTCAGTTAGCAGCAGGAACATCAAACCAAATATCCGTCAAGTTAGGAATAGTTCTATGATGACTGGCTTGCCCGCAGAACTAAAACGTTTATGAGAAATCGAAACCAACAATTTACTTAAAATCTTTGGCTTCCAATCCTTTTTATTAGTAAAATTATCATTATTATCGAAGAAGAAAAGGGTTAAATTTATTGTTTTCTTATGGACCTAATGTTGGTAGAGATCTAAAAGATAAGTTAGAAGAGGAAATACGATGAAAAATGTAATGTTCCAATTCAAAATTCAAATCATGGGGAACTGTTAGGATTGTTAATGAGACATCCTTGGAATATGGAGAAACAAAGACACCATTCATTAGCTAGATAGAGCAAATCACAAAGATTTTGTGATCCACTGGCGAACTTAATTCTAATTTAATGAGCATTTTCGATCCTCACAAAAGCTAACAAAGAAATAGGAGCAAACAAAATTTTTAGTGTGTGAAGCAAGAAATTACAAGATAAAATCACACCTCTTCGAGATTGATATGCACGACATCTCTCGATTAGGACAATAATTATTAGGCTCCACTAGTAGCAAAATTAAGTTTGCGTTATTTTCATCAAATTAATTTTGATTTCAAACATCATACTACCTCAAACTTTTATGTTATTATGCAAATGAGACATCCATCATTAATTTATCAAAAATTAAAAGAAAAAATTTAATAAAACCTTTGATTTCTCCTCAACCTAGTTAGTTCATCACCAAGGAGCGAGAAATTTTTTTTTAAGGAGGCGTGAATTTAACCAAAATTAGAATTAAAAGATTAATCGACTTTATATCTTTCTTTTCTTTTTACGTAAACTTTGTAATCTAATTTAACAAAAAAAATTCCAAAATACGAGCATATAGTGGTGTAATTTAATTTTTTGTTATTTGGGGTTTCAAGTTTGAAATAATTTAGAAGTTAGATCTTGGGATATAATTGAAACCTTTAAAAAATATCCAAGTGGATTGTATAATTTCAAAATTTCAGATGAGAAAAATTATGAGCTTATTTGGAAAAAAAAAAAAAAAAATTGTGATTAGGTATCATTGGGGCAGGGGACAGCTACCCCGTGGGACCAACATGGCTCCGCCATTGACAATCACCAAGAGCTATTGTTGGTATGGCAAGAGCTCCGCCCCTATATGTGGTAATTATTATCAAAATGTTTTGTTTTTTTTTTTCTAAGAATCCTTTTTTATTTGTCTGCAAAACGACTCTAAACAAAGAATAATCTCCAAATCACCCTCATATGAAGATTTTTTGTCTAAGTTTTAACATATTAATGACAAATGGACCATTTGCATACCAACATAAAAGTTCGGGATAGTATGATATTTAAAACTATAATTTAAGGACAATTAAGATTGGGTATGTAATTTGAGTATAGTTTGTGAAAATAACCCAACAAGTTTTGATGTTATTTTTACGGATTTGATTTTAGGTTACATGTAGTTTGTTTATTTTTCTTCATTGTTATTTTTAATTTTTTTTAAATGGGTCAAGTTGTTTTTTTTTTTTTTTTTATGGACCTAGATAAGTTAAAAGAGGAGACAACACGCAGATAAATCTAATGCTCTAACCCAAAAATTTAAGTCATGGTAAACAATAAATAACTTTTTAGGTAAAAGTTGAATTATATTCTAATCACCCAAGCGAGTCTACTCTTACAAAAACATCCATAAACTTAGCAAATGGGGGCATATACTTGAAAAGTGGAGAAATGAAAGGCAACCAATAGGTCTTGCCATAATAAACTCGTTAAAATTAATAAAACCATCAAGCTAAAAAAAAAAAAAAAATCCAATATCAAATACGATATGATCGGTATGGAAAAATAAAAAAGTTTTGGAATCTTTCTTTGACAAAATGACATATTTCCTCGACTGGCGGAGACACCAGTCAATGTAAGTGTGTTGCATTTTTCCACCCCACTCGTCAAGGTTATGTTTTAGGGGATGTTTGGAACACCTATAAGAAAATTTTTCTATTTTTTTCCCGAAATGTCAGTTTGTTTTACCATCTTATTTTAAATCTACACTCCTATTCCCCTCTTCCATTTTCCAAAAATTCAAATTTTAAAATCAATAACTATCTTATTCTAAGTCGAAATGAAATAATTCTTGTAGAAAGAAAATCCACTCGCCATACTCTTGTTGGTCACATGATGGAGATACTAGTGTTCACAATCTGAATATACTTGCTGTTAAGCACCAAAAAGAAAATGTAACTCAATAATATTCACATTAGTATCAGCTTCTAATACATATTTGATGGTTGAAAATTAGAGTCCTATCAATAATGTACTTTCGCAGAGTCCTATTATGGAAATTAGCTTTGTCCATCAACCACAATTGAATTTCATGATGACGAAAATAATAGTCAACTTAGAGAGATAATTAGAGTATGAGTTTTGAAAATGTTTTAATTCAAGAGAAGTTGAGTTTTGAAAATATGTGTTTGGTTGAAATTGAACTGTTTGCAGTTAAAAAGTGTATAAAAAAATTGAAATGTGTTTGGAAAAAAAATAAATTTTAGATTTTATTTCATTTTTTCTCATCATTCTATACAATTTAAGGGAATAAAGGAAAAAAGAAAAAACTAATTTTGACTTGAATAAGAAAGTTATGGACTACTAAATTTTGATTTTTTAAGAAAATTAAAAAGAGAGATTTGGATGTGCAACCAGTGAAAATGGTTTACTATTAAAGAAAAAAAAAACAATTGGAAAACCACAATTGGAGTTCTGACTATAGGAAATCATCCATTGTGATTGATGGACACAGCTTATTTAAAATGTTGTGCGTCCGCTAAAGAAAGCATCGTTTATGCACTTGATAAGGAAAGGAAGTTGTAGAAATTAATATTCTATTAGATACGTAAATATCTCATGGGGCCGAGAGCCTTTGGAAATTTTGTCTTTGATTGGAAATCTTTCATTGGAATTCTTGAGATGACTTTGTGCCCTTGTGAAAGACTTGCTCTCGTTTGATAGACATCTATACAAGTATATCACTAGTGAAGGCTCTAATCATCTTAAGAAAAACAAGACATGATGAAGTGCTTGTTGGTATCTCTTCTCGAATTTTCTGTTCATCTGCTACTGTTATATATTACAATTTTGTGTAATTAAGATGCAATGACACTATATTATATACATTAAACGGGGAAAGGTTATGAACGTAACTCAAACAGCACACTATCATAGAACTAGTTACGACATTAAGCCGAAAACGACAACAAATTCAATAAGAAAAACAAAAACGACAACAAGTATTCAACTACAATGGCCTCTAAAAAGCACACATGACCTTGCAAAAAAATGACGCACTCGTTAATCGAGGTACTAAAAAAAAAAGCACACAATCGACATAAATAGGGAACAAAGTCTAAAACGACATCAAGATTTGTGAACTTAATCAGAAAGGGAAAAGGACAACAAAACATAAAATATGACATCAAGTATCCTCAAAACGGCATAAATATAAACACGACATTTACTCGGAAATTACAAAGATATTAAATTACAAAAATTGTCAACATATTTAAGAAGGAGATAGACATATAAACGACTTCAATAAGAAACGACAACAGTGTGTAAAAACCTATTAACACGAAAATGCTCCCCTCACACGCCGTCGCCGTCACAGACCCAATGGTGGACCACCCCCCCGGCGCCGCAGCACCCAAATTTGTTTTATTTTATGTTTTAAGGTTTTATTTTATTTTATTTTGCTTGCTGAAATATGTTTTATGGTTTGTGTTTTAACTAATTTTTATTTTAAATATTTTTTTATAGCAAATAAATTATGTTTTTTTTTTTTTTACCAAAATACCCCCTAATTTAAGCATGTGCAAATCACATAGGAAAAATGCGTCTCTTTTAAAACCACCATTAGGGTTTTACCCTTTTTAACACCCTTTTTAAGAGTTTGGAGACCTTTTGATTAAAAAAATATATTTAGGGATCAATCAGCACCTTTCCTAAAAGTTCAAGGACCACAGGAACAATACCCCTTATTTAAATATCATAAGTTTATTTTAGCTTCATTTTTTCTAATTAATTAAATACTATAAATTTTATGAGTTTCAAAGTATAATAATGATTTTAAAAAGTAGAATAACATTACAAATTAAATCACAAAATAAGTATTTTTTTAATGATCAATAAAACATTGGTATTGATACATATACTGAAGACGGTCGAAGATTGCACAAAGTACCCTGCAAAGTTGAATGACCCCTACAAACAAAAGCATATATATTTTTTGGTTAAAAACAAACAATAACATATTAAAAAGGAAAAAAGCACGAGGAAATTACCTAATTAAGAGGCAGGAGCAGAAGAATAAACTAAGAAGCAGACGAAAATGGAAAGGTCTCTAAAATAAAAGATAATATCTTTGTAACTGAAACTCTGCTTTTTTTTTTTGGTTATATTTTGAGACAAAAAATAATCAGTTGTATAATTGTTTGCTAATATTGTTATGTTTGTCTGGTTTTCTACACTACAGGAAGGTGCATGAAGAGGACCATTCATTAGGTCTGCAAACCAATATTTAATCTATTATATACGATAAGCTCTTGTTCTCGTAATATGTGGCCATAGTGCATAAATAAATAAATAATGTTCTACCTTTTGGAATCTTAAATGTGAGACCTATTGAGGTTTTGGTCATAGTAATTTTGAGGTTATTTTTTATTTTGTAGACAAAAGTTATCTGCATCACCCAATCCTATTACGTAAGGGGAAGAAATGAGAAAAATAATC